>JBCFYV010001944.1:0-43907 GCA_039000515.1 Timema cristinae | reverse complement strand
CCTTCCTTTACCCCTAACAAGACGTGTATTAATCACAACTTTAGAATGTGTGGAATGCCAAGCCTCCATGGTTCAGATCCCACGTTAAACTGTAGGAACCCCATTTCATCTCACAATCACCCTACCATTACACATTAGCGTAAGTGCATATAACCCTAACGGGTAGTAAGACGCGCTACTAATAATATTATATATATATAATATATTTACTGTTTTTAAAAACGTCTGTCTGTTGCTAAATATACATTGAACTTCATAACCGGTTGTGGTACTTTTATTTATATTTGATAGGATCTAGCATACATACAGTCAGGGTTTGAGTCTCCGTTAAAGATACGGCTGGTTTTATTTAAATCTGTAGCTTAGGATCTATGGAATCACTTAACAGATTGCGGTATAGTTTTTACTTCTATACTGGACCAATATCTAGGCAGGTTTTAACATTATTTGTGTATAATAAGATGTTTCAGTGCGAGTCCCGGTGAAGGGCCAGCCGATTGTTTGTATACATTGATGGAACCACATGATTACTGTGGTGTTACTTTTAGTATTCCGTAGAGTATTTATCCAGGCATTTTTTAGTGTAATAATTGTAATCGGGTGTTTTGGTGTAAGTCCCGGTGAAGTGTCAGCAGAATATGTGTATATATCTATGGAACCACTTAACAGATTGGGATGTAGTTTTTGTATAATATTTATCCAGGCATGTTTTATCATGATATAATCAGTTTTGTGTTGTGAGTCCGGTGAAGGACCAGCCGGATATTTGTGTTTATCTCTGAAACAGCAAACCGATTCCGAAGTAGTTTTTTACATTCTGTAGGATATTAACCAGGCAAATTGTAGCATGATATATTTAGGTTTTGGGTTCGAGTCCCTGTTAAAGTTTCGTATGGCTGTTGTATATATGTTATCTAGGATATTTATAACCACATAAGCGATTGCAGTGCAATTTCTTTTTCAGTTATGTAGTATTTATATCCAGGAAGGTTTTAACATTAGTTTATTCAAGTGTTTTGCTGTGAGTCCCTGGAACTGCTGACAAGCCTAACGATAATGGATTTTGTAGGTCAGCTGGAAGGTGAAATTCCGTTCTTCCGCGAAGGGGATAATATAGTTCGGAGTGAACTATATGATAATATCTATATGTAATATAATATTACCTATTTCACCCACCTCTGCTACTCATCTGGGCTACATGCCTTAAATAATTGTTGTGGGACAATGATGGAGAAGATACAAGTTAAAGAGGATGTAACATAATATGCTTGGAGAGAAGTTGGGAAACAATGTAGGAAAATGTCCCTCAATATTTTCGGCCAGTATGAGAACCCTCCCTGTTTCATCCATCACTGAAAATGGACCATATGAAAACATTTTTGTCCACGTGACTACCGATGCAGTAGAAAATAAATCATTTACTTCATTTCCTAGAATATCTAGTTAACTTTGTAATTCTGTTTACTATAACATATCAAATATTTAATTTTGTGTGTATTTCCAGCAGATATCACACTGGTCTATAATCTATTATTTCGGGGCTTTCAACTTTAAGTTCAATCAATAATGTTTTTACTACAATGAGAATATCAACAACTCTCAGACCAACCTTAGTGGCGAAGTTAAATAACGTGCTAGTTTCGTGTTGAGCTAGATTGACAAGGACAGGGAGATTGAGGTTCGAATCTCGCTCTAGTGAACCCGGATGAGTTTTTCCAAAATGGTTTTCCACTTTTCCTCCACGCAAATGCGGGTTCATCTCCTCTAAATTCAACCATCCCAATTCCTAGCCCTTTAGAATAGTTAGTACTTAATCGTATTGTTCGAACGGGTAGTAAGACGCGCTGTTAAAATTAAAAAACTCTCAACAAGAATGTGTATGCAATTCCTTTAAATACTCTTTCCTTGTTCTATTGATTTAAGATTGACTATATGAAGGTTATCTGAGAAACAGTGAAGTTTTGTACTGGCATTCAAACATATGAATAAATAGTTCGTTGTTGTTGTTTGTGTGTGTGTGTGTGTGTGTGTTATGCGTGTGTGTGTGCTGTGTTTGCGTGTGCGCGCGCGCGCTGCCCGTGAAGGTCCGAGTATAGCGTAAAATAGTTAAATGGCGCTTGTCTAAAAAGAGGGTTGGATCACTTTATCAAATAATGCACTAGCAAAATATTGGAAGTTTAAAATGTAGTTAACTCTCATACATCTTATAAACATATATGTATTGCAGTAAACCAACAGTTAATACTCCTTACCAAGCTAATTTCAAGAACATATAAATGATGTATTTTGTTTAGTCTGCACGACCACTTTTATGTTAAAATAGCATTATCCTCAAATAATTATTGGTTACGTTATTATTACTATGATTTTTATAAGTTTTTTTTTCTAAACCAAGAATCTTACAAGAGCACGAATTACAGATTTATTTAACGGTAAAATTGTGGGACTTTTAGCACAATCGATAGATTTTATTTCTACTCAACTGAGGATCTTATGTTCTATTCCTACATCGCGGTGCTTTTATCATTAGTGAAATGTGTGTTTTTCCTTTTAAAGTGATGAGCTAATGGGATGTGGATGTTGTGTATTTTCAAGTTTTAAGATAGTATCAATGTTGTGCGCCGATTTTATCTGTAGGTTCCGAAAGTGCACGTTCAATAACTCAAATATTTTTTAAAATAAAACCTTAGGACACTTTGCTGCTCTCTAAGTGAGATCGGTTATTACTTATTGAAGAAACTAAGAAAATTATGGTGTACTCATTTATATTAAATATAGCTTTAACTTTATCTGGGAACCAAGAGAGTTATTAAAAAAACTTTCAGTAATATATATATATATATGGCTTAATGATATGCATTGTTTGTCTAGTTTTCATTCTTTACACTTCTTTAATATATGCATTATCTTCTCGTTACGCGGGTCTATTCCATTGAAAGCTATCGGCACGCGGCATTCTTTATTAGTGGTGGTGGTGGTGGTACCGTGTCTTACTACCCTTTCGGTTTTTACTCACGCTAATATGTAATTGTAGAGTGATTGTGAGAAGAAATGGAGGCCCTACAGTTTAACGTGGGATCCAAACCACGGTGGAGGCCTGGCATTCCACACATTCACAAGTTGTGAATAATACACTTCTTGTAAGAGGTAAAGGAAGAGTTTGGAAATCAGATAAATCCGTGCCGGGCACACGGAATTCATGAGTAAGAGTACTGAGAGCAATATAGAAATATTTCGAAAAGTATTATTTGCATTTAATAAAATAATTTTACTCTAAAAAACATAAGTTTTCACATATTTCTAATTTTTCCAGAATTTTTCCAACCTTTTTAAAATCCCGTTTATGAGACTTTTTGCGTATAAAAAATGATAAAATATGCATATTATAATATTTAAATATTAATAAATATATATGTATATATTTGAAACACTCCTAGTAAAAGCTTTTCAAAAATACCCGCACAATTGGGTAAAAATGATAATAATAAAACTTACTTTTTATTCATAACAAATTTCGTTACTCGTATTTTTTTTCTCAAAATTCTTACCAACCTATTTTATGTGGGCACGCTAGCACTTAGCTGTAAGCCAAGTTTTGGCTTTATATGTCTAACCGTTCAAGTGTTGAGAACTGTGTAGCACCGAAAAACAGACATGTAACTTGAGATATTTATAAAGGTTTCATTCTTGATACGGAAACCAAAATGATTTGTGACTTTAAATTTAATTTACGTGTATTTATTACTTTTTATTCTATCATAATTTGTATTGTTATATTATTATAGTTTAAAAACAATTTCATACCAACAATGTTTAATTATTCTCTTGTCGGTTGTATTTATGTCATTTATGAGTATTTTAAATTGAGTTCTAATAATTACATAACTAAAAGAAGTAGATTACATGTAGCTATGAAGAATATTAGAAGTAGTTCAAGCCATTCATTCTTGTTTATTCCTAAAATAATTATTTTGGTAAAAATAAAATTATTGACGGATATATATGTTGGAATGTTGGTATTACTTTATAACGTGTTGCAGTTGTTTAGTGTAGCCATATTTGTGGTAGCGCATGCGCAGCGTGTATCTTTATCAGACAATAGACAGTCGAGTTATGTCCGTTATAGCTTTGAGACGCACATTCGTGACCTTGTTGTTTGTAGCTTTATTGTGCTGACTAATGTTTGTTTTATTGTGTTATCTTGTTTGTTTCGGTTCACTTTACCCACGGCGATCTTTCTCTAACAGGTTATGGGCCCAGGTTCGGAAGTGAGTGTCGTGTAAAAAACAAGTTTAACATAAAAGATAAATGGGCGTGAGTTACAAGATCGACGCCATGAATACCGCGAATGTATCTAGGATTGAACTTCTAGGCAAAGACAATTATAACACCTGGAAACTGCAAATGCAGGCCATGTTAATTAAGGCCGATTTATGGAAGTTCGTAAACGGTGGCGCGTTAAAACCTGAATTGACGAACGATCGTGCCAACGAAGCCAACGTGCGAGAATGGGTGCGCAATGATATGAAGGCGCGGCCGGACATAACTTTGTCTATATCCTCGAGTGAACTCAAGCAAGTGAAAAATTGTGAGACATCGCGTGAAATGTGGCGGAAATTGGAAGAGATATATCAATCCAAAGGCCCGTCAAGAAAGGCAACCCTTTTGAAGAGGTTAACGCTACAAAAAATGGCGGACATGAGTGATGTGCGCGCGCATCTAAACAGTTTTTTCGACTCTGTAGACAAGTTGAACGACATGGAAGTCGTGATCAACCCAGACTTGTTGACGATTTTATTACTCTACAGCATACCCGCTAGTTTTGAGAACTTTTGGTGCGCCATTGAATCGCGCGACGAATTGCCAACCCCGGATGCGCTTCGCATTAAAATCATAGAAGAAAGTGATGCGCGTAACGCGTCGTCGGGTGCCATGTTCGTAAAGAAAAATGGCGGCTGGCGCGATCGGAAGGACAAACCCGAAGTGAACAAAAGTGACTGCGAGAAACAGAGAGGCGTGCACGTAATACGATGTTTTAAGTGCCGAAAGCCTGGGCATAAGGCGAACGAGTGTCGAACCAAGGACAAGAAGGAAAGTGCGAAATGTGCGGATAACGTATGCTTAAACGTCTCTGCATGCAAGTCGAACGATCAAAACCGGAAGTTGTGTCTGGACAGCGGCGCAACCACGCACTTGTGCAACGAAACAGAACTTTTCCGCAAAATGTACGACACCGGGCACGGTGCGCTAAACCTTGCAAACAGCGCGACAGCAGACACGGCTGGCGTAAGCAAAGCACAGTTTGTGGCGAACGTATTTGGCGACAAGAGGAACGTAACGCTAGAAAATGCAATGTATGTACCCGACTTGAGAACGAACCTGCTGTCTGTGAGCAAAATAACAGATCGTGGATTTAATGTTTGTTTTCAAAAAGACGGCGCCGTTATACAAGACTCGAACGGTAATACTGTACTAAGTACTGTCAGAGTCGAAGATCTGTACTACGTGCGTGAATCAAACAGGACGCATGCTCTGTCACTTCAGTTTCGAGGGAAATTAAAGTTCCGTTTGATTTGTTACACAGACGCCTAGGTAACACTAATGCAAAAGACATTGTGGACGCCGTTCGTAAAGGTGTTGTGAAGGGAGTTGTGCTAGCGGATTCAGCCAGTAAGTTGAACTGTGACATTTGTGTACGGGGAAAAATGACAAGGGCCCCGTTTCCCAGAAAATCAAACCGTCACACAGATATCTTGGATGTGATACATTCAGATGTATGCGGACCCATGAGGACAACGTCCATGGGAGGAGCGAGGTATTTTGTCGAATTTATCGACGACAGAACCAGATGGTGCGAGATTCGATTCTTAAGGTCAAAGGCTGAAGTACTCAAAGCTACCATTGAGTACATAACCCTTGTTGAAAATCAGAAGGGCATAACTGTAAAGTGTTTGCAGTCCAACAATGGTGGAGAATACATTAACAAAGAGTTTGATGAATACTTGAAAAGGCGAGGGATCACTAGAAGGCTGACTGTCTCATACAACCCAGAGCAAAACGGCACGGCGGAAAGAAAGAATCGCTCTCTTCTTGACGTCGCTAGGTGCCTTCTGATGGAAGCAAAATTGCCCAATTCCTTTTGGGCTGAGGCAGTTAATACAGAAAATTACCTCCGAAATCGCCTACCAACAAAGAGCTTGGATGGTCGAACGCCATACAAGAAATGGACCGGTGGAGTGCCGGACGTGTCTTCTTTCAGGTTCTTTGGAAGTGAAGTGCTGTATCTGGACAGAGAACCGAGCAGAGGAAAGTTTGACTCTCGCGGACAGGAAGGGATCTTCCTTGGCTATGCAGATGAGTCCAAGGCGTACCGTGTGTGGTCACCCAAGAAGTGTCGAGTGGTGATAAGCCGTGATGTCAAATTTATGGAGGATGTCAAGTCTCGTCTGATAGCCAGCCCCCAAATGGACCAGGATATAGACATTAAGGGCGAAGACTCTACACAAGCTCGGCGATTTGTGAACATTGATTTGCCTCCAACGTGCCACGCTGAAGATGATAAGCCAATCACACCCTATGAGGACAGCGAAGACGAGGTATTCTTCGGCTTCGACAACACCGTTGAAGCGTATGTACCATCACCTGATGGATCAGGGGAAGATGGGGACATATCTTCCACCCCCGATGACACTGCACCTAACACAGATGTGCGTCAGGAAATTTTTCACAAAACAAGGGGCCGTGGCCGGCCAAGGAAGATCGGGTCAGGTTCGAGGGGAAGACCGAAGAAGCAGTACCAAGTCATTTCAAATCTGGCCGAAAACGCTGAGGAAACTGAGCAGGCGTTTCTCTCGGAAATACCTATGAAGGAAGCGATGTCCGGTCCCGATGCGGACGAATGGCGCCAAGCCATTGGCATCGAGATGAAATCCATCATGAGGAACGAGACTTGGATACTCGTTGATCGTCCTAGAGGTCACAAAGTTGTCGGGAGCCGAATTGTTCTAAGGAACAAGTTCCTATCGGATGGTAAACTTGAAAGAAAAAAGGCACGCTTGGTTGCCCAAGGTTTTGGTCAGCAACCCGGCGTTCACTACACAGAGACATTTGCTCCAGTGGCTCGAATGAGTTCCATTCGCCTCATGGCATCCATTGCAGCCCAATACGGTATGAAGATTAGGCAATTTGTTGTGGAAACCGCATATTTGAATGGACACCTACAAGAAGAGGTTTACATGGAACCACCGAAGAACCTAGGAGAAATCCTTCAGGATATCGTTGATTCGGAGGGCCAAAGTCAGCTCGGGATGAAGTCAAAGGTCATGCTCGATGAATTGAATAAGGGGGACAAGGTTTGCCTCCTGAAGAAATCGCTTTATGGTTTACGACAAGCTGGAAGGAGCTGGTACCTTAAGCTGGACGAAACCTTGTGCAGTTTCGGTGCGACGCCTTCAGTCTCAGACCCTTGTTTGTTCCACATTGGTTCAGGGGAAGATGTACTAATTGCGACATACGTTGATGACATCCTAATCGCCTCCCGTGAAAGGAAGAGGATTGCTGAACTTGGAAGAAGAATGGCCAAACACTTCGAAGTCAAGGATTTAGGCTATGCAAAATCTTGCCTGGGCATAGAGTTTAACCAGACGGAAGGACAGGTGACAATGTACCAGCATGGCTACGTACGCGATCTGCTTTCGCGGTTCGGCATGTCCGAGTGCAAACCGGTTGCCAACCCTGTGGATGCAAGCTTGAAGCTGAGGAGAAACAAAGAGCAGTCGGAAGAGGATCTAAGACTTCCGTACCGCGAGCTGGTCGGGGCTCTTACATACTTGGCATCGACTACAAGGCCCGACATATCATTTGCTGTAAGCCATCTGGGGCAGTTTAACAACTGCTATGGTACCGATCACTGGAAGGCCGCCAAGCGTGTATTACGCTATATAAAGGGTTCCATCAATGTGGGATTAATCTATGGCTCAGATCCAGGACCAGTCAGAGGATTTGTAGACGCAGACTGGGGAAGTTGTCCCGAAGACAGGAGGTCTTACACCGGGTATATATTCATGCTACATGGTGGACCGGTATCCTGGGAATCAAAGAAACAGCGAACTGTCGCCCTGTCGACGACAGAGGCATAATACATGGCTCTGCCAGAGAGCGTTAAGGAAGCAGTCTATTTGCAGCGACTCCTCGTCGAGATGGGTTTTGGCGACTTGGGTGAGATGGTTATCTTCTGTGACAACAGAAGCTCATTGAAATTGGCGGAGAATCCGATGTTTCACGCAAGGAGTAAACACATCGACATCCGTCATCACTTTGTGAGGGATATACTAAAACGCAAGGAATTTCGTGTGCTTTACATCTCAACGGACGATCAAATTGCAGACTTCTTAACTAAGGGACTGCCCAAAGTTAAACACTTGCAATGCATGGAATCAGCCAGACTGGGCGATTCGCAATAGTGACTTTTCTTTTGACAACTAACTCGAGGGGAAGTGTTGGAATGTTGGTATTCCTTTATAACGAGTTGCAGTTGTTTAGTGTAGCCATATTTGTGGAAGCGCATGCGCAGCGTGTATCTTTATCAGACAATAGACAGTCGAGTCATGTCCGTTATAGCTTTGAGATGCACATTCGTGACCTCGTTGTTTGTAGCTTTATTGTGCTGACTAATTTTTGTTTTATTGTGTTATCTTGTTTGTTTCGGTTCACTTTACCCACAGCGATCTTTCTCTAACAATATATATTATATATATATATATATATATTTTTTTTCTTCCTACTCTTTTGTTTTGGTTTCAAGTTTAGACATACAATGTAAATTTTAAAAAACATATTTTCTAAGTAAGTATATCTCAAATCTTGGTTTTACATATTTCTGTGTGGAGATTTATTTAGGGGTTCATATATATCTTATTCCGTAGTTTTATTTAATCAGATACATATTCGATACACTTTAATATGTGTAGGCCTACAGTAAGTTACAATAAAAATATTACAAATTTTTTAATGTCCATCTATATTCCACATTACTCCCACACCATCGTGTGAAATCCACCCCTAACTCGAGACAGAGAAGCGACTACTATAACGGAATTTATGCATATAGGATGGTTGAGAATGAGCATGTTTAGGGCCATACACTAGCACAAGACCATCAATTGATGAACTCCATATCTTCTCGTCAGTAAAAATAACTCTCCTCCAATATTTTAATGGCTGCTATAAGTTTTCTTGTGTGAAATTCATTAAAACCAGCTTCTGCCATTCTGTTAAACTCTGTTTTGAAGCAGCAGCAAATGAATGGAGCCTTCCTTCTATTAACAGCTCCAAAATTGTGTCTTTTGACAAGTTAACTCCAACCCACGCAGCAATATGTCTACTTGTTAAATATGTGCTCGCCTGATCTGTAGCATCTAGCTTTGTCTGAAGCACCTCCAGCAGTTCTACGTTTGAGGTTGTTTTCATTTTCCCATCTAGATTTACAAAGCGATACAGTTTTTCGCGAACACGGTATTGTACGCGAAATTCCAATGTCCGTGTACCCTGGCTCCACTAAACCCAGAATATTTTCTTTATAGTCTTCACTTAAACGTCCATATTGTTCCATGGCTGAATTAACTGTCAACAATAAGTTTTAAACACTCCTAGGATTGATGTTTTGTTTTGTTCTCCTGCTTAGAAACAAATAACGCTTTGTCAAATAAACCGTCTATTCTATGTTACCATCATGTGAAAGTTTTCACTCCTATGATCCACTTATGGGAATGTAAATAATAATAATTTAACACAGTAATTTAAGAAAGTATATTATATAATAAAAAATTATAAAATACAAATAATCAACATTAAAAAGAAAAATTATAGCCTAAACCTCTTCCTTGAATAGTAGCCAAGAACGATAAATAATTAGTAAGGACCTTATAGTAGAGTTACAGTCGCAATTAAAACTAAATAGCAGGCGTAAATTTATACAACGTAATAAAAATATGTTTATTTAAGGACATCCAATATATTGACTTTGAACCTCTTTTTTAATATGCCAATTTTCGAACTATGCTGCCAAATTTTATCATTAATATAATAAATAATATGTTTAAGTCATGTAAAAACGTGATTTGCAAGGAAAGAAGAATAAATATACAAAAACCGATGATGAGAGAATGGTGTCAGTTATTAATCAGAATAGAGTTAAATTTGATTGATAAACATTTCAAAATAATAAGGTATTTCATGTGCATAATTTTTAAAACAAGATTCGAACCTTGTCCTCCACGCCATGATTAACTGGAATACACAGCATGATAAACCACTTAAGAAATACCACCTAGTTAAACACAACCATGATTCTAACCCTGACTTCTTTGTCACAGGCAAAACGGACTAATTTAACTTGACATTCAAGCGAGTCAATACATTGTGTTGCTTCGGTGGTCACATGTTCTAAAAAGGTGCTCTTGCAATAGAATAGACTGACAATGACGGGGAGATCTGGGTTATATCCTGGTCTGGTTCAATGAGAGGGTTTTTTCCTAAATGATTTTCAACTCTCCCTCCACGTAAATGTGGGCACAATTTCTGTAAATTCAGTCTTCCTCGGCATTAACACATTAGAGTAAATAGTATACAGGCGTAAACCCCGAATGGGTGCGGTGCGTCACTAAAAATATATATATTTTATTTGGTTCTGAACCTAAATAGTGTGGAATTATCTAATGTTCCACATTAATATATTGCTTCCTTGAAAAAAAGGAATAGAATAGTTAAAATTTTTTATGCCACAGTAATGAGCCAGTAACTATTTTAATATGTTTAAACGCAGTATTAAAAAAATTATAACTTTTAAAATAACCAATTTAGCGTGAATAAGCCCTACCTAGAAATTAAAGTAGACCTAAATCAATAAATCCTTTCATCTTTAATAACAAGGGTTGGATATGAGTGGTGTTAAGAATTTTCTAGTGAATTGTACCCACCTCCTTGGTATCAACCCTGTCCTTGAGCTTATGAACACAATTTGCCCACCACATTTTAATGTATGGGATCTGGAAAATGGATATTGAGGTCTAGGGTCTACTTATACAGACCAACCTTTGGGCTTAATAAATACACTATTCTGTTTTACAAGATAACAAATAAATAAACGCAAACAATCGATTAATTGATAAACAAATAATATTTCACGTGTTTAAATATCTAGTCCAGTCTGTCGATGATGGGGACGTTACGGTTAGAATCTCAGCCGAGCCTATTGAGGGTGTTTGTTTCTAACTTGTTCCGAACATCTCCTCCATGTAAATATGAATACATCCACATTCAATTCGACCTCCTTTACCTTAACTCACTCACGTATTATTATGCGTATAGCCAGACGGGTAGTAAGACGTGGTTGTAAATTTTGTTTTATATATAAATATATTCTAACATATTTTCTTGGCTATATTATCCCTTTAGCTATATCACGGAAAATTGCAACATAATAAATGTCTACATTTCTTCGAATGTTTTTGAATAGAGTATATTTTAGCTTTCATTACCACCTTTGAAACTTCCGACAAACAGATGTGAAATGGATGTAATATTATTATTCTTGGTTGGCAATGAAATGTTATAACACGTCGAAGACTAAAGAGCAATAACAACTGAACAATTGACATTTAATAATTAATTTTTTACTAAGATACACCCACGTACTAACTAACGATATAGTTGGTTTTAAAAATAAGATCATTCAAATAAAAATATTTCTGTCATCCTCATAATATTGTGAACGCCACACTTTTCACTGCCAGGCCTAACGAAACATCACGGGAGAAAAACTCCAACGCCATGCTTTCAACTTCCGCTAGATCTCGGTTTAAAACCGACTCCACTAACACCGGGAAGATTTATTACACCTTTCTGCAAACCTGCAAATTACGTCATCGTATGTCAGACCACCACTTCACTGTGAACTTTCAGTCCAATTCTTTTGATAAATAAAATCTAATATTGAATGGATGGAATTCCTGCAGATATAAGTAAATGCACAACAATGGGCTGAATTGAACCATAAATATTAAGAGTATGATATTTTAACATATAAGTTGTAGTGCAGACTAAGAAAATACATCATTTATTTGTTCTTGAAATTAGCTTGGAAGGATTAATAACTGTTGGCTTACTGCAAGACATAAATGTTTAGAAGATGTATGAAAGTTTAACTGCATTTGAAACTTACAATATTTTGATAGTGATAATGTCATCCAACCCTCTTTTTAGACAAGCGCCATTTAACTATTTTACGCTATACTCGGACCTTCACGGGCAGCTAGCTCACACACACACACAAACAACTACAACGAACTATTTATTCATATGTTTGAATGTCAGGAAAACTTCACTGTTTCTCAGATAACCTTCATATAGTCAATCTTAAATCAATAGAACAAGGAAAGCGTATATAAAGGAATTGCATACACATTCTTGTTGAGAGTTTTTTAATTTTAACATGGCGTCTTACTACCCGTTCGAACAATACGCTTAAGTACTAACTAGTTTAAAGGGATAGGAATTGGGACGGTTGAAATTAGAAGAAGTGAACCCGCATCTTCTTCATCACCATCTATTATTATTATTATTATTATTATTATTATTATTATCACTGCGTCTTACTACCCGTTCGGGTTATACGCACTTACGCTAATGTGTAATGGTAGGGTGATAGTGAGATGAAATGAAGGACCTACAGTTTAACGTGGAATCCTAACCACGGTGGAGGCCTGGCATTCCCCACATTCACAAGATGTCTTGTCAGAGGTGAAGGAAGGGTTTGGTAATCAGATAAATCTGTGCCGGGACCGAGGATTGAACCCCGGCCGCCAGCACAGAAGTCTGACACCTTACCCCTAGACCGCCAGGTCACCTTCATCACTATCCCACAACAATTATTTAAGGCATGTAGCCCAGATGAGTAGCAGAGGCGGGTGAAATATATAATATTATATTACATATAAATATTATCCTGTAGTAAACTCGGAACCATATTATCCTGTAGTAAACTCTGAACCATATTATCCTGTAGTAAACTCTGAAACATATTATCCTCTTCACGGAAGAATGGAATTTCACCTTCCAGCTGACCTACAAAATCCATTATCAATAGGCTTGTCAGCAGTTCCAGGGACTCACAGCAAAACACTTGAATAAACTAATGTTAAAACCTGCCTGGATATAAATACTACATAACTGAAAGAAATTGCACTGCAATCGCTTATGTGGTTATAAATATCCGAGATAACATATATACAACATCCATACGAAACTTTAACAGGGACTCGAACCCAAAACCTAAATATATCATGCTACAATTTGCCTGGTTAATATCCTACAGAATGTAAAAAACTTGTAATAATTAAAACGCTAGCCTGATAAGAAATGTCTTTACACCACCGTAAGGGTGATATTATTTTAATAATTAATTATATTATTTTATAAATTAAAAGTTCTGGTGTTTTTTTTATAGTCTTTTATTTTAATTTTAAATGAATAAATTGTTTTCTTTTAGCTAGATATCACACGCATTTTATATTTTGATAAAAGCCCGACTATTGCGTTAAATGAATCTTAGCTATACGTGTTATTGTCGAGAAGGAAGGATCACCAACAGTGAGGAGATGTGCGCATTTGAAGGGGTATATCAAGCGACATTTCCTTCTCGAAGCTTCCTAGAAGAAAAGGGGTGAGGTCATCCAGGTGCGTCTCTTTCCACGGAAAGTGCGTTGTCTTTTTAAATAGAGACGTAGAAGGATTTCACCACACCTTACAACTCGACAGTTCTACACAAATAAATCTTACAGCCCGCTCGAATATTAAATATAGTAATTTTGAATATAGATTTGAATAATAACATATTGATATGTATAATTTCATATCATTACAGTTACCCCCCTAATTGCTGGAAAGATTGAACGTGTGTGATATCTAACAGCAATTACATAATGTACAAGTTTCTTATAAATACACTTGAAATTGAATATACAGAACAAAATTATTTTTAAGTACAATTGTTGAGTTAAGGTTTGTCCTCAACCATACTTTCTCTCTTAAAATTCCTTTGTTACATACAACAAAACAGAAAAGTTTTTTTTTAACAGTGTCACACTAAAATAATTTGTTTTCTTTATTATGTTTTTTTTAATCCAACAGCATTATTCAGAAAATCTTAGTTCTAAAATATTTAACCAAACTACATTTTATTTACTTAATACAATATATTTGACATATTTAATATATGTTATACAATGTAGATAAAACCCTTTTAATTGTTTTATTACACAATGTTTTAAATTATCTATCTCAATATTCATTGATCGATCCTCCTTAATCCCGTGGCTACTATTCCTTGTTCTTTAACAATGTTTTAATCAAATCAATTTGATTTTTATTAAGTTAACTTTTTTTTTAATAGGACTTTAATTAAATCAGCCTTTGCTCCAGCTATTTTTTATTTTATTTTATAGGCCCAAGACAAAATATTTGACATTCTCCTTTAGTTCACCGTTGAATACTTTTATCTAGTTTTGTTATTAACTATATTGTTTTAATTTGTTTACGAAACACACCAGAAAATCTCATCAAACAACTTTAATTCCTTCCCTGGTATAGGTTTAAACAAAATGAATTACGTCGACTATTATCTTACCTTTCTTCAATGACGTAGACTCACATAAATAGATTTTATGGGGCAATTCCTCCCATATATATCTATATTTATTTTGAACGACTTAACTCACCTTAAGGTATATTGGATCAACGACGGAGCTCACCTTATTTGGTGCAATTAGGATCAACGACGAATTCTTCACCTTCAACTGGTGTTATCTTCCACGAAGACTAGATATTAAACCTACGACTATAATTCATATCATTGCATAACTACCTATCCATACCAAGCGAATTTAAAACATACCTTCCTTTTCTTTAGACATCTTGCATTTATGATGGTACTTTACCATGAACGATCATTACTGGATGTCGTAAACAAATATATTTAATTCATATCGATCATTTAGATTGGTAAAAATTTTTTTTTTTTTAACTCTGTATCAAAGATTCTTAATACTCGTTCATTTCTTTGGCCTATAAAATTTCTTGCAAATTTTTACATTTTTATTGTTTTGTAATAGGTTCATATGTTGACCCTTGTTTGATACTGCATTTAAATTCTATCTTTAAAATTTCCCTACTGTTACTGATGAGTCGATCTTTTGAATATCATTACTTTTAAGGCACTTTTAATGAATTACATACACTACTTTTCTATGATAAACCCTTGATAAATTATTATTATTTATCTAAACACAGCTTGTCTAGTAAAGATGACACACTTAATATAGTAACATTGAAATGCTTCCTTGTTAATACATTATTAATACAACACAAATAATTCCATTTTAATCATTCTTGCTTAACACATTGGTAGTACAACACATAATTCAATATTAATCATCTTTGCTTAGTATAATATACAGAATACATAGAATTTAATATTCATAGAACCTTGAACTAATTTATTTATTATCCTTATCTCATTAAAATTATACTTAAAGTTTTACTAAATTTATGATATAATTTAAGAAATGTACATAGAAAAAACTATCTTCTATTACAATATAGTCAGAGAAAGAGATAGTGTGAGATAGGTAAAAAAAAAAGAAGTTTATTTTTGTTACTTTCATGTAGAAAAATGCTACCTGCCTTACTGGCCATTATAGTTGTTTACTTTAAAATTTCTTTGTCAAAGAAATCCTTTTCTCTGAGAATTGAATATGATGGACAAGGGTTACTCTCCCTCTCTTTTTTCTTTCTCTGCTTTGTAACAATACATTTTCTTAGGAAATATTCGTCGTATTTTTTAGTAACTACTAACGTTGATATACATTCAACGCTACAAATCTGCGTAGGATTTCTAGTAACTACAAACCTAAGTCGCATTTAGTTACAAAGTAAATGCATTTCTTCTTTGTGTACAGACCTAGGGTTCAATTCTGAACACCTATTACATATTAAAATTATATGATATGAAACTCTCTTTATTTTGACATAACAATGAAATTTGCCAGGCGATTGTGGAATCAATGGACAACATTAATATATATATATTAATTTTGATTTGCTCATTTTTTATAATAAGGTCTTAATTCAGTCAAATTGTAGTTGCCTTTTATTTGTAACGTAACTGGGTCTCGCACTAGATAAACATTATGACCAATTTGTTTTATAACCTCAAAAGGTCCCTTGAATAAAAGAAAGAATTTCTTTATCTCTTTATTCAGGCTGGACGATTGTTTATGTGATTTTACCAACACTAGTTGCCCTATTTCATATTTGATAGGCTTAGATATCTTTTTATTATGATATTGAGTTCGTCTTTCTGCTGCACTTCTTAAATTTTCTATAGCCAAGTAAAGTTTTGTTTCTCTATCCGGTTCTGTCCTAAGTGGAAAATTAAATATTTCTTCTAGTTTTCTACTAGGTCTAATCCCTTTCATTAGCTCTAGTGGGGTATATCCGGTACTTTCATGAGTAACACTATTTAAACAATCTTCTATTCTTGTAACATAGGACGCCCATGAAGCATGGTTCTGGTGGCAGAAGAGTCTTAAGAATCGTCCAATATCTCTATTAGCCCTTTCCACACCGTTACTTTGTGGGTGGTATATAGAGGTATATTTAACAACTATCCCTTCTTTTGCCATAGCTTCACGCCACTTTTTTCCTACGAACTGTGAGCCATGATCTGATACTATTGTTTGTGGTTTACCTACATCATTAAAATAGCTTTTGATTATTTTATTGGTAATAATAGTTGCAGTAGCCCTTCTGATCAAATATAGTTTTATATATTTGGTACAGATGTCTAAAACGACGAAAATAAATTGCACACCCCTAACACTGGAAGGGAGTGGGCCAAATAGATCAACAAATACTAGTTTTAATGGCTCGTCTGTCAATATATTTTTCATCAAACCCTCATATTTGACATTTGAAATTTTACTTTTTTGGCATATATCACAGCTACGCAATTCTTTTGCAATTGACTTGTACATTTGTGGAAAATTACATGATTCTTGTAATACCTTTTGACACTTTTTAACTCCCACGTGTCCATATTGCTGATGACAACTATCAATTACTACCTCAATTAATTTTTTAGGAATACAGATGGTCCAAATGTTTGTTGACAAGGTTCTTTTAAATAATAAATTATCATGAATTTGGTATCGATCTTGAATTTCTATTTTGGGGTTATTTTTTTCTAATTCTTCAAATACCAACTTAAGTCTAGGGTCCTCTTTTTGTAGGGTTGGCAATTCCTGTTTGATTTTCCTATCCTGTTCACTACTGGTATTTTTTCTTTGTGCTAATATCTTAAACTCTGAATCAGTGGCGTGTTTAACCACTCCTTGTGCTGGATACCGTGAAATTGTATCTGGTACAGTGTGCTCAACACCTGGGACGTATTGAATATTCAAATTGTATTCTTGAAGTAATAAGATCCATCGAGTTAGTCTACCATGCAAAAGTTTACATTTATTTATAAAAATAAGAGCCTTATGATCAGTATATAGATTTGTGGGTCTCCCATAAATATAAATTCGGAATTGTTGGCATGCAAATACTATTGCTAATAGTTCCTTTTCTGTGATTGTGTAGTTTAGTTCAGGGCCGTTTAGCACCCTACTAGCAAAGGCTATTGGTCTGTGATCACCCTGTTCGTCTAGTTGAAAGAGCTCAGCTCCTATTGCTTCTCCTGATGCATCTGTTGCAACGCACATTGGTTTACTTAAATCAGGGTGTTTTAACATCACGGTATTAATGAATTGTTGTTTTATCCTTAGCATTGCAGCATCCTCTACCTCTCCCCAGAACCATTCTTCCTTCTTTCTAATTAATCGTAACAAGGGGTATACAAGATCAGAGTGATGTTTAGTAAATTTTCTATAGTAATTTATCAGTCCTAAAAATGCCTGAAGTTGTTTCTTATTCCTTGGTGTAGGAAATTCTCTAATTGCTTTTGGTTTTGCTGGGTCTGCAGAAATCCCACTGCGGAGATTACGTGACCTAGGAAATTGACTTCTTTGCATAAAATTGATGACTTATGTAGATTAACAGTCATTCCCCCTTCCTGAAGTTTTTTAAATACCATACTAAGTTGTTCGATATGCTCTTCGTATGTTTTTGATGCTATTAAAATATCGTCTACATATAAGGTTACAAAATTAAGTACTTCTTCTCCCAGGACGGCTTCTAGCCCTCTTATAAATTTACTGGTTGAGACGCATAATCCAAATGGCATTCTTTTAAAGCAATACGTTCTTCCATTATACATAAATGACGTATACTTGCGTGATTTCTGTTCTAATTCAATTTGCCAGACCGATGATACAAGGCCTAGTGAGGTTAAGTACTGACATCCATCAAACTTCTGTATTAATTCACTGGCAGGGGCGGGGGTTTCATTATCATTTATCAGGATTTGATTTACTCGTCTAGCGTCTAAACATAGCCTAACCCCCCCATCTTTTTTGTTTACAACCACTATTGGATTTATTATCTCTGAGCTACACCGCTCAATGATGTCCCAGTTCATCATGTGATTTAAAGTCTCTTCTACGGCCTGCCGTTGACTGTATGGTACAGGATACGATTTACAGTTAAAGGGTTCTTGGTTTGACACATGTAATTGACATTTATAAAATTTGTTTAGCCCTGGTTTTTTAGAAAATATATCTTTAAACTGCCACATCACTTCAAGTAATTTCTGTTTGCGTTCAATAGGAATTTCTACCATCTGGCCTATTTTTTCTTCTATTTCCCCCCAGGGTAGCTTTGGGTCATCTATGGTTATTTGTCTAACCTCTACCTTCTTTCTAATTATCAAAGAGCTATTATCATTTTTATTAACCATTCCTGTTATATGCATACATAGCAAATTCGATTCTGACTCTCCTACAAATGGAACATTTGTATTATAGGGTTCTTTATTAATTGATATTTGCTTACTTTGAAAATTAACTACTGCATTTAGGCTGACCATCCAATCTGCACCTAAAATTGCTGAGACGTTAAGACCTTCTATAACCAAGAATATAATAGTCATTTCATTTCCCCCTATCTCTACACCAATAATATCTGTCTTCTTACCTTTTTATTTTTAGCTCCTGTTGCGCACATAATAGTTACATTACTCACAGGGAGTGTGGGAATAGCTTCTTTGGGATTCTGTTTACACAATTGTTCATAGTATTCCCCTGAAATGGCTGTTATTTCAGATCCAGTATCTATGAGAAACTTTATAGTTCTTCCATTAATTTTACCTTCTATTTCAGGTGAGACGGCTTTGCTATGTTTTTTATATTCATTGCCTTCAAAAAGTAAATCTTCTTTTGGGTCACCCTGTAAAATACTATTTATTTTCAAATCACCACAAATATTTTTTTGACAGTTTTCTAAAGTATCGGCCCTTTCTCTAACTTGAGTGGATGTCATTGTCGGGCAACTCAATGACTTGTCTGACCATTTTTTTTGTAAGTTTTGTCCCGGTTCTTCATGAACAATGACATGGGTTTTTAGTGGGTGTGGTTCTATTTTTTCAAGGTCTGTGTTCATCAGCTGATTTCTTTGTTGACTAACGTTACCCTTGTGTTCTTTTCTTTGGATTAAGTTTATTCTCTCCCCTGGTGGTCTAGAAAAATCTCCCTTGTAATTAGGATTAGAATAATTTCCTTTTTGATCAGGATTAGTGTAATTAGGATTAAAATTGTTTCCCTGATTATTGGAATTTTCCCAAGTTCGATTTCTCGACTCCTGGTTCGATCTCTGGATAGGTCGTGCCTGGTTATGTCTACTCTCCCTATTTAAATGGTTTCCTCCATTTTGAAATGAGCTATCTTGCATGTGTGGTTTTGACCTTTCTCTCCTAGAGCGCTCATCAAATATTTCAAGAATTTCTCTCATTTCAACGCTAGTTTTTACTCTAGCAGCTATAAGAGCATCTTGTATTTCACGTGGGAAGTGATGCAATAATGATTTACTAATCTTTCCTCGTCAATAGGGATGTCTAAATTCCCTGCCTTCATGACATATCTATTGTAATAGTCACACATAGGCCCTCGATGTGGATCATACCGGCCTGTAAAAATATCATTTACTAATTTGTCCTGCTTATACACGGACCAAAATCTTTTACGAAAAGGTATCTTTATTGCTTCATATGATGTATATTCAGCCTCATGATTATTCAGCCACGCTTCAGCGTCACCTACTAACTTTGAATTAAAAAATGCTATTTTTTGTGATTCGGTGAGTTTACTATTTTCAAAAAGTCTATCCATCTTTTTCAAAAATTGTACAGCATGCACCCTATCATTATTTCCACTGAAGGTGGGTACAGATTCCATTAGTTGATTCTCTATGCCTGTACTGGGTAATACTAAGGCACCAGTGGTAATTAGCGTCCCTTTTTCTACTACCTCGTCATATTTTGACTTAGCCTGTTCTAATTGTTGTCGCATTTGTTTGACTGTTTGTGACGTCTTGTCCACAGTCTCTGTCAAGTTGTCCTTAAATTTGTCCAATTGGTGGTCAACTATTTCCTTTATGTACACATCTGGTACAGTGTGTCCATCAAAGAGGTCATTTTGGAATTTAAGGTTATCACTATATATTTGTTGCACTTTTTCAACAGTCGCAAACCGTTCTGTTAAATTTTGTACCCGTTCTAGAATTTCATTTTTATTTTTTTCGCAGCTTTCCTGAGTAGTTTTTACCTTAGAATTTAAAGAGTCCTGTCTAAACTTCAAGTTTTCCTTTACATCTTTGAGTTCTTTTATCTGCTCATTCGTCTGCTTTTCTGACTTACTACAGTCTTCCCTAAGCGTCTGTAGTTCGTCCCTTACCTGCATTTGGTCACTTTTAGTCTGTTGTTGTACTTTCTGTAATTTTGTGTCAAAGTCGTTTTGTACTTCTTGAAATTTACTCTGTAATTCTTGTTCTAACCTGTTGAATTGTTCATTTATGCCTTAAATTTTTCATCAACCTTTATTTTTATTTCTTGTAGCTCCTGACTATTTTTGTCGAACCTTTCATCTATTTTCTGACTATTTTCGTCGAACCTTTCATCTATTTTCTGACTATTTTCATCTATTTTCTGACTCAACTTTTCACTACTCTCTTTCATTTGCTGCACTAACTGCATTAATACTGCATTGAGGTCATTTGCTGAGGTGGTTTGTTGAGCTATACCTTCTACCTTTGAAACATTCTCCACCCCCTTTAAGTGTTCTTCTTTATGAGCTATTGGTTCAATTACCTTCTTAATTTGTTGTTCACTTTGTTCCTGATAAGATAGTTCTAAACAAGAATGTTCTTTTACTATTGGTTGGGAATATTGTGCTAGGGGAAGGTTATCTTCACTGCTACTACTGTCCGTTTCTTCCATATTTAATGCAATTTTGTTGTTTTTGATGACTTACGTAAGATTCTCCCTCCGTACTTCACCTGAAGTCTAGAAGCTCTGACCTTCTTGTGAAGCTACCTGATTTGGAAGTTCTCCCTTTGAAGTCACCTGGTTTGGATCTTCTTCTTCCGACGTCGCTGCTTTGGAACTTCTTCTTCTTAAGTCACTTTTTTTTTTTTTAAGTACTTAAGCTGTTTGTGGCACTTTCACTGTTCTTTGAGCACTCACTTTCACTTTCTGGGTTGTGAACTGAATTTATGTTATATATTTTTTTTAACTCAGCTTATCAGGCCCCCCACGTTGGGAAGCCATTATTGTAATAATTAAAACGCTAGCTGATAAGAAATGTCTTTACACCACCGTAAGGGTGATATTATTTTAATAATTAATTATATTATTTTATAAATTAAAAGTTCTGGTGTTTTTTTTATAGTCTTTTATTTTAATTTTAAATGAATAAATTGTTTTCTTTTAGCTAGATATCACACGCATTTTATATTTTGATAAAAGCCCGACTATTGCGTTAAATGAATCTTAGCTATACGTGTTCTTGTCGAGAAGGAAGGATCACCAACAGTGAGGAGATGTGCGCATTTGAAGGGGTATATCAAGCGAATTTCCTTCTCGAAGCTTCCTAGAAGAAAAGGGGTGAGGTCATCCAGGTGCGTCTCTTTCCACGGAAAGTGCGTTGTCTTTTTAAATAGAGACGTAGAAGGATTTCACCACACCTTACAACTCGACAGTTCTACACAAATAAATCTTACAGCCCGCTCGAATATTAAATTAGTAATTTTGAATATAGATTTGAATAAAACTATTGATATGTATAATTTCATATCATTACAAACTACATCGGAATTGATTTGCTGTTTCAGAGATATACACAAATATTCGGCTAGTACTTCACCGAGACTCACAACACAAAAACCTGATTATATTATGCTAAAACATGCTGGATAAATATTATTACACACAAAACTACATCCCAATCGGTTAAGTGGTTCCAGATATATATCAGGGTTCCTACGCTCTGGAAAGTCAGGGAAAGTCAGGGAAAAAAATAATAGTCAGGTAAAGTCAGGGAAGCTTTAAAAAGGTCAGGGAAAGTCAGGGAAATGACAATTCATGTCTTATGTCACACTTAGAAAAAACAAAGAAAATATTTTTTCTATTTACTGCGTCATAAGCCACTGCCCCAATGAAGAAAGCTGAGGGGCACTTACCATGCTCAAACTTGCCCTAACACAAGTTTTGGTAGCATTTTATTTCAGAATGTGAACGCAGAGGTCTCCTAGCCTGCACATGACAATTCTTTTAACTTTAGTGATCACTTGTTTTTGTTCTTGTTCAAGGTTTGTCATCGTTATAGTTTGATACAGTGCACCAGGACTGATTAGACTACACCAGCAATGTCTAACAAAAAACCGTTTTAACCAGCTCTGGCTAAGCCAGACCATTTTCCTGAATTCTCATAATGGATAAGTGGTGTTGAAAGTAATAAGCTGCAGGCATTTGTAAAGTGTGCAAAAAAATTATAAACTTAAGTAATATGGGAAAGCAGCATTAGCTTCCAATGCAAAAGGACCAACTCATATCAAAACTCTTGAAACTTTGACAAATCAACGCTCTCTGTTGACTTTTTTTTTCAAAAAAGTCAAGTGATTCAGGTTCATCGAGCTCCCAGTTTCAAGAGAATCTCTGGCACACAAAGACATTCTACCTAGTGATGATTCTGCTGGTTGCTCGAAGAGTTTTTCTGTTTCATCGAAAATCGTAACGTCGCAGAAGGAAGCTGTTGCTAAAAGTGAAATTAGTGTAGTGCCTCAAGAAACCAAACACTTTTGTTATAAAAGATGATTTTAAAATAAGGCGGAAGTCATTTGGGGTATGCAAGTTGTTGACAAAAAAATGTCTTTCAATTCGTGCAATAATTTAAGTACAAATTTTTCAATTGATGTTTCCCGAGTGTTCCATTGCCAATGCCTTTACCCTTGGTGGAGACAAGGCTGCATACTTCATTGTGCATGGCTTGGCTCCATTCTTTCATAATAATTTACTGGACGCCTAAAATCATGTAACAACTTTGTAATTTGTTTTGATGAGCATTGAATAAAGTTATTCAAAGAGGATAGATGGACATTGTAATTAGATTCTGGGACAAGGAAAATCATAAAGTCATCAGTCGTTACTTAAACATTGTGTTTTTCGATAGGAGCACGCTGAAGAATTACTGAGCATTTTCTGGATGGTATTTTCCTCTTCCACTCTCTAAGTTGATACAAGTGTCAATGGATGGCCCAAATGTCAATTTAAAGTTTATAACACTTCTTCAGGAACACCTCAAATCTGTAACAGACAATGAAGTATGTAGTTTGCTAAATCTGGGAACATGTGGGCTTCACGTTGTTCATGGTTCCTTGAGAACAGGAGTAGAGTCTGTTGATTGGGATATAAGTAGCTTATTACGTCACATGTACTACCTGTTCACTGACTCTCCAGCTCGTCGAGCATTGTTCACCCAGTTGACAGGGTGTACAACTTTTCCATTGAAGTTCTGTGGTGTGCGTTGGTTAGAGAATGCGAAGTGCTTTCAAAGGGCATTACAAATTTGGGACCATGTTATTAAGTTTCTCAAAGAAGCAAAATTTCCCTAAAACAAAACCTGTAGAGACACTGAAAAGAGCAGCCTGTGATCCATTCCTAAAGTGTAAACTAGCGTTCTGCAAGACAATTGCAGATGAATGTCAGCCTTTCCTGCAACGGTTCCAGACATCAAAACCAATGACCCCATATCTTTTTGAAGCTGTAGAGAAACTTCTAAGATACCTTATGAATCGTTGTGTGAAACTGATCTTATGAAGTGCACGGGTCCAAAGTTACTGTCTATTGACACAAAAAAATCAGAAAATTTGATCCTTAGCAAAAATATTGATATAGGATTTGCAACAAAACGTTTGTTAGGAGAAACTGCGATCACAGTAACAGAAAGACAAAAATTAGAATTTATACATGAGTGCCGCAGTATGTTAACCACCATGATTGCAAAACTACAAGAAAAAAGTCCCTTAAAACAGAAAGCTGTGAGAGGTTTGTCTTCATTGGATCCTTGTGTTATTCAACATTCACCTCAACTGGCCCAGAAGAGATTTTCTTTTCTTTGGAGGAACTCAACCATGCCAACATCATAAATGATGTTTGGCTGAAAATGCCAAGAAAGAATACTTGCATTTTTGCAACCTCAAAAAATCTGAGCTTCAAGAAATAATTTCGTCCTTGTGATCAGTTTAGTGATGAAGTAGGACTTGACACTATTTATGGTAGCTTTCTAATAGGAGAAGCAAACTACAAACATCTTTGGGAAGAAATAAAGATTTGCCTTGTCTTGTCGCATGGGAATGCAACTGTTGAAGGTGGTTTTTCAGTCAATAAATCTTTACTGGTTGAAAACATGCATGAAAAGACAGTCATTGCACAGCGTCACATTCATGATGAAATACAAGAAGCAGGAGGGATTAAAAATATACACATTAGCAAAAAGATGTTGGATTACGTGAGAGGTGCTCGGAAACGCTATCATGAATACTTAGAGATGAAGAAGCAAGAAAAAAGTGAAAAGACAAGAAAAAGGCAGAAAAGAGGAAATTAGATGTACAAGTTAAAGATTTAGAAGGAGAAAGAAAAAAATTAATGATGGCAACTGAAGAGAAACGAGAAGCAATAGACGTGGAGTTGCAAAAAACTGAAGAAGAAGCAAGTTCACTTTATTAAATATAACATAGTTTCTTATTGTATGACTATAGTGATAATTTTAATAAAAATAAAATTGACTTGAGACATGAATAATATAAAGCAGACATAGTTCCTGTTGTAAGCTATTCAGTTCAGGAAATGTACAGTTTAGGTAAAATAAAACTGAAATGATACCAAACTCTTTAGTATGTTCTTAGTGGCCTGTTATTTAATACGTATTTCTGCACATGATACCAAAGGGAATCAAGTTTGTTACAAATTTTTGATAGGGATTATTTTTCCATCATTTTCCCTCAATGATTGGCAAGATGTCTGCTTTCTTATTCTTCCATGAGAGGTGAGGCAAGGTCGGCTGTAAGGGGGGAGGAGGCCGAAATAAATTTATTTAAATTAATATTTTCACGTGTATAGTACCGTAAAGTTATAATGGAAATTTTATGAGAATTGGTCAGGGAACTTTGGAAAATAGTCAGGGAAAGTCAGGGAAAAGTCAGGGAGAATATTTTTACAAATACTGTAGGAACCCTGTATATATATATATATATATATATATATATATTATATATATATATACACACAAACATATCCATCTGACACTTTACTGGGGCTTACACCAAAACACCCGATTACAATTATTACACTGAAAAATGCCTGGATAAATACTCTTAGGGGAATACTAAAAGTAACACCACAGTAATCATGTGGTTCCATCAATGTATACAAACAATCGGCTGGCCCTTCACCGGGATCGCACTGAAACATCTTATTATACACAAATAATGTTAAAACCTGCCTAGATATTGGTCCCGTATAGAAGTAAAAACTATACCGCAATCTGTTAAGTGATTCCATAGATCCTAAGCTACAGATTTAAATAAAACCAGCCGTATCTTTAACGGAGACTCAAAACACTGACTGTATGTATGCTAGATCCCATCAAATATAAATAAAGTACCACAACCGGTTATGAAGTTCAATGTATATTTAGCAACAGACAAACATTTTTAAAAACAGTAAATATATTTATATATATATAATATTATTAGCAGCGCATCTTACTACCCGTTGGGTTATATGCACTTACGCTAATGTGTAATGGTAGGGTGATTGTGAGATGAAATGGGGTTCCTACAGTTTTACGTGGTATCTGAACCATGGAGGCTTGGCATTCCACACATTCTAAAGTTGTGATTAATACATGGCTTGTCAGGGGTGAAGGAAGGGTGTAGAAATAAAATAAACCTGTGCCGGAGCCGAGGATGGAACCCTGTACCTCTGTCACCGAAATCTGACACTTTTACCCCTTGACCGACAGGTCACATTAAAAACAGTAAAGAACTTAAAATACTTGTTTACTTAAAGATATTTACACTCTGAATCTTAAAAAAGCATAGATATCATTTTAAAGTGTTTTTAAACTCGTAAATCCAAAACAAAATTACTCCCTGCTTTTCATTCATTTAAACCTCCCACTCTGATATTATTATTAATACTTGCAGATGACATGACCAGTATTATGTTTGGATATCCAGAATTTATTTAGTAAAAAAACAGAAAAAACCCACAGCTATAATACATTTAATTTATTAGAAAATGATAATAAAAGTAAATCTTAATAAACAACAATTTATCAATCTAAGTATTTATCTAATCTCTTAATTAATCGTTATATTGTGGCCGTTTTGGTAACATTAAATAAAGTATTAAATCGAACTATGGTACCACAAAGCTATATAAAACAGTCATAGTAACTTTGAAGAAACAATAAAATTACTTTTATAACTAAAATATGGCCAATGGATAAGATTTTATCAAATATCTTTTTTTTGTCCACCCGGAAATAATATAAATAATTTTAAATCAGGATTAGGACCCTTAAATTAATAAGTTTTTTTAACTCAGCATCTTAAAAATAAGTATAAATCTTTTAAATTTAATTTATTATTTGCACTACATATGTGTAATATAATAATTAATCATTAATAAATTCATAATTAGCTATTCACATTAATAAAGATTCTGTAAAGAGGGAAACGCTTTATGTTACTATTTAAAACCTATAAATGTGGGTAGCACTGCTGCCAAAATAATGTGTGGCATGCTTAAATCTTTAACAGCTTAAAAAGAAGGCTAATTTATTAATGAGACGAAAAATAATTAATTAGTTAAGTATATAACGAATAATTTGTTTTTATTATGAAGGTAACAAAAAAGTAATTAATTTAGTTGATCAAACTATTTAAACATCACAAAAAGACATAACCCCTCCCCCATAACTCCTTCCATACAGGCAAGAAATAATTATAGGACTTAAGGCTTTCATTAAATCCGGCCTTGGGCGCAGCTAGGCAAACTAACCTGCAGTCATGTGTGGAGCTATTAGCATACCGCTAAGTTGCTACCTTACAATCTCGACGGAGTGTACATAGGCGCAATCGCAAATATTATTACTAACTATGAAAAGGATTGTTATATATGAAGGATGAAGAAGCCGGAATATTAAATTATGGAATAAGATTGGGAAGAATGGGATGAAGATGATACAACGGAAGAGTAGATGTAAATATACTGACAATGACGAAAAATATCAAATGAAAACTAAACACATAGTGAATAAGAATAATGTGAAAGACAAATTGGGAATAAGTAAAAATAGGAAAACACAACATCCTTAGATTAAAGGTAGTTAGAATTAGAATAGACCACTTTAAAGTGGGGAAAACTAAGGGAAGAACCCACAAGATGGCAAACCTGTTTTTATGGAAGGGTTTGCAAGGAAATCCAGTTGGTGGCCAAAATTTAAAGTTAAGGTAAACCAAGTAGGCTCGACTATCATTACCCTTTCCAAAGGTCGTTGAGAGAGCGGATGGTAGTTGGAGGTGGAAGATTACCTAAACTCATTAGGGCTGGCCAAACCTTGGAGACAAGAGGAGCCTCCTGCTCAGATGACAGATAAGGCTGGCTGTGAGAGCAGTCATCCTGTACATTAACGAGATAATATAATAAATCTAGGGTGGGGAGTGAATTGTGAGCAATAGAAAAGGTGGTAATCCACTTTGTTATTTTTTATACTAGATTAGGGTAAGGGTCTTATAAAGGTTATATGACAAGTGTAAAAGTTTGTCGCTAGAGTAGACGAAGCATTACTCTGATAGGGTGCCTCCCAAGGTGACGGATAGGGGGACATTCATCGCCTCTGGGCAGCTCCACAACTTTGCAAACATTGTCCATGCGGCGGAGGATACCGGGGAAATTAAAATACCCTGGGTAGACATGTAATAGGAAGAAAATAAAAGAGCCAATTACACTAGGTGTCAATACCAAAGTAAATATTATTATATCAAAAAGTAAAAAAGAGAACTATGAAAATATGACTTGGATTAAATACTAGGTGCAAGTTGTAAGGAAAAATAGGTAATAAGAAATTCCAAATGATAGGGTGATATGTGATATGTGAGGAATGTTAATGGTGGAAAGCTGAGAGGACCTACAATTTAACGTGAGTTTCAAACCAAGGTGGGGGAGCCTGGCATTCCACACATTCACAAGGAGTGAAAGATCACACTTTGCCAGTGGTGAAGAAAGGATTTGGTAATCTTAACACAGAAGTCTGATACCTTGGGTCAGTTTCATAGTCAAATTTAGTACGCCTCAAGTGCGGCGCTACATAAGTACATGACGACACCTACCTAAACCACAATGGAATGGGCTAGTTTCCAATGCGAGAATGGCGCATTCCATTCTGGTTTAGGTAGGTGTCGTCATGTACTTAGTGTAGCGCCGCACTTGAGGCGTACTAAATTTGACTATGAAACTGACCCCTTATCTCCAGACCGTCAGGTCCTCGCATTTCCTCCCCCTCCCCCCTTTTACAGTTTGTTTTGAAAGACTTTACACTATAATTCTCCAAGCTAAGCAAGTGAGCTCTAGTTTATTTATCGAAATAACATCCCTTTTTTGGGGGAACCATGAAAAATTGAGGAAAAGTTTGAAGGAAATCGGCCAAAAATATGTGGTGTTGCACTTATTTTGGTCGCTGTGTTGCAATTTTCTTCACGAAGTGTGTGTTCTACTTGCAACTGGGTCAGATCTAAAAATAGATACCATGCTATCAGTCCCAGTCAATGGCACTTGACTCTTTGTCCACCCCTTACCCCAAGCAACGCCATGTTTCCTCGCGTGTGACTGCCGCAACATCATGTGCCAGACTTGTCTAGCCATTGAGAGCTCTCTCTCTTTTTTTTTTCTTTTTTTTTTCAATTTAGCTACATTTTTTTTATTTTGTGAACAATTTTGGTGACCCATACTATTTATTTTATTTGATATATATTTGTGATTTTGACAAAATGAGTGGAAAGTGGATGAGAAGAAGATTATGAAAACAGATATTGCGTGGCAGTCTAAATCTTGAAGTTGATGCTTTTCTTGATTCTAAAAATGGGAGAACTCGAGAATCCAATGCAGAAGGATAGTCACAATATAAAGGCCAAAAAGTTTGAAGGGCACGACGCACACAAATCTAGAACAGGCCATGTTGGAGTGGTTCAGCCAACACGTGCCTATAAACGAGCTGATGATGCAGAGTAAGGCTGACAAATTTGCCCTGAGATTGAGTATAGAGAACTTTAAGTGTTTTTTTCTCCTCAAAACATCAGGGTAAACAAAGGAAATTTTCAAAAATCTAAGAAACAATTATTGGAAATTTATAATTTTAGATATTCAACTACAAGCTTTAAATTAATCCTATAATATTTCTATGAAAGTAGAGCAAACTTGTTCTTCATAACATTCTTTATAAAACAGTAGGTACTTTTGAGAAAATGTTAGTGTCTAATGACAATTCTTTGGATAGGGTTGTTTATATATAGGAATTGTGAACCAATACTGGACATAATCTTTGTTGGATAGTTGCCCAAAACTGGCTCGGTCCCACTGAGGGAAACAAGTAAATTGTGCACAAAGATTACATCTTCTTCCTTTCTTCTATTTTCAGTATAGAAGTTGTCACACACACATTTAAACACAAATTGAGTAATATTTCAGTATTGTTGCCTCTCTCAGCAAAACACTAGAAGAGAGAATACACTAAATTATTTCCATTTTGAATTCAAAAAGAAACACTGGTAGACTGTTGTAGGAGTAAAAATAAATTATCTCAAAGCACAACAGCTGATAAGTGTGTTTACCTCTAAAGATTGCAACAGGATTGGCCAGTTTTCTTGATTTGACTCATTTTGTATTTCACTATGTTTCTCACACTATTCAGACAATTTCCTAAAACTTCATTACTTTTAATTAGCAAGGTTGCTCGCACACTCCAGGGTGGACACTCAAAAGCATGCACCCGTATTTCCCTATTATTTTTCAGACACTTTGGATTAGCACATTAATAGCATATCTTTTAATATTTATTATTAAAGATAGTGAAAAGTAAAAAAAAAAAACTTTCTTATTTATGTATTCTTAAATTAATAAGTTTGCATATAGCCCCATCAGGCAAAGATGCATAGCACTACAATAAAATAAATGTTTTAATGTGACATTGGTGAACAGTTGTTATATCCTCACACATATTGTTGGTATATGTTTCACATATGAAATCAAATGGTTTGCATGTACATACTGATTGGTTTGGTAGACTGATCCTGCGGTGTCGGGCAAGATGCGAGGGCTAGGTTTGCACGCCTGCGTTCAGATGTGCTTGTGAAGATTGAACTGCTGGACAACAAGCATGTCCAGGAATTGTGTCGCAGTTGCAGCGGTTTGTCAGCGGACTGGTGGAGTTTCACAGAGAGACATATCAGCTGCTCAAAGGCAACTCCTTGTTCCCTATAGAAGTGGATCTTTCCCGCTCAGCGTTCCAATACAAATCCACCAGTCCTGTTGTTCAGGTCAGTTAGGCACCACTTTCTTGTTTGTATTCATAATTTCCGCCTATATTTGCATGCTGGGTCATTGCTTTTCAATTCATCCAATATTCAGAGTAAATATAACCTACAATTTTAAATTTTGATCAAAATTTGGCACATTGTGGTTTTTAATTGTTTTGTCATCACTTCTAAATTTTAAGACAGTCTAACCAATAGTCTTCAAGCTATGGAGGCCTAACCTAAATACACTGAAAAGCTTATCTGACAATGGTGTGCAAATATGACAGCTTGACTTAGAATAATTTTATCTATAGAACTAGAAAAGATAAATCAATGAGTTTTTTAATCTTCTCTTTAAAGATACAGTGTTTTGAATAAAATATTGTGTTCTGTATTTATAGCTACCAGATATGAAAGTAAATACATATACACAGGTACTAATGTTATTATTTGTTAGATAAGAAAACTGTACTGTTATATATGATTTAAGCTTACTGTGATAACAATTTAAAGTTTGTTTTTATAGTATTATCTTTACAATGGAACAAGCATTTGAACAGTGCAGTGTTGGACTATTTAACATTTCAGTGTGTCATAAAACAAAGCTATGTAAAGACAAAGAACTTTGGGTATTTACACTAGTGGAATTATCTAGCATAGACAAAGCAAATATATTGAAAGAAAACTTAAATTCACTTTATTTTCACCATCACTGTTATTACTTTCGTACATAATTATGAAGGCCAGCAGTTTTCTTGCTGCAACCCTATTAAGTACAGTGATTAGAAGCCAATAAAAATATATTTACTTAAGGTTAGCCTTGAACTTTCCAAACAAAAACCAACCAAATTATTGTCTGTTCAGGACAAAAACTATTTCCTCTATTTAGAAAAAAAGTCAAAGAAGTGTTACAAGAGCCTAAAGACCATATTGCCGATATCATTTCATGTGATGAACTTGAAGAAGTTGAGACATCTTAAGTGATTGAGAGGTTGACAGTAGTTTAAATGACGTAGGACTCTCACAACTAAAACTACATAGTTTACCATGTAGTGGGTCTACTAAAACAGGTTATGTGTGTGTACGCACTGTACATCATTATTTAATGTTGTACAGTTAGAAGGTTTTATCATCACCTAATTGATGTTTTGGTGTGCAATCAAGAAAACCCTAAATGTAGTTACAGCATTGGGAAAACTGACCCCAAAAATCATATTGCAGAACATGTTAAAGGGAAATTTGAAGAATATGTCCCGGTTGATGAAATTGATTGCTATCAATAATTGTTATAGTGAGATTTAAAATATTCAGTTTAATTTAAAACTATAATGGTGATTTGAGAGTTAAGTGTGAACAAAGGTTTTTACAGGGGAAAACCATTCCTGATACTTAAAATTTTTCCAATTTCATTCCTTATCATCATTTAAAATCTATATGAAAAGAACTGCAATCTCAATGAGCATTTCTATCTAATTTTGACTCAAGTATAGAATTACAAATTAAAAAAAAAAATTATATACACAATGGTATTATGTTGTTTGTGAATATGATTTATATTTAAACATTGGAGTGGTAGATAATATTTAACCTTGGAAAAGAAGTGTGTCGATATGATTTATGTGCCCAAGTGGCCAGAAAAACTTATTTTACTGTGGAAGATGAGGGCAATTTTCCATTTGGTCACATTTCCCTTTGTGGTGTTTCCAAGAATTGGAGGAAGTGAAAGAGCGTTGAATATAAGTTAGCATGTCAAAAGTGTGAACTGATGGTAAGGGACAAAGAAGAGGGTAAGGCCTAGTGAAGCTATAACGTTTGATGGAGTAGAGCTGAGAAATGTAGAGAAAGTAACAATCTTGGAAGCGTGATTGAGGAGAAAGGTGGAAATAGAGAGGATGTAATGAGAAGAGGGCAGCATGGAGAGTTGTTCTATAGGTGTGTAGAGACCTGCTATGGAGAAGAAAAGTGCCCTTGAAGTGTAAGGAAGTGTTTTACAGGGCTTTACTTTGGAGGGGACAGAATTGTATCCACTCGGAATGGTATCCATTCCGATAGTTTTGTAAAAAAAACTGTTTTTGTGAAAAATCGGAATTGTATCCACTGGAATTATATCCACAAAAACTGGAATTGTATCCACTCGTAATGGTATCCATTCCGATAGTTTTGTAAAAAACGGCTTTTTTTGAAAAATCGGAATTGTATCCACAAATGGCCCGATTGAGGTTAAACAGGAAGGAACGTTTAACGTATAAACTTTATCACACTTCTGGTAGAGGGCAGCAGGAGGGGAATCCTCTTAACTTACTAATTGTATACTAGAGTGCAGCCTTGTCTAAAAAATATTTTTCTTAAACATGAAGTATTCATTCTCTTTAAAGTTGCACTGCATATAGAAAATTAATTTGCAATCTTATTTAACTGGTAAGATTATTTTTTTCAGGTCAATACATTTTAAAGTATGTATAGGACTTTAAAGAGATAAATCAATTATTTTATTTGGCAACAACTTTAACCACTATGTTAAAAAATTATTATTGAAAATCTAGCTTTAATTTATTTAAATCTAGTGAGAAACAAGACACTCTTTATGAATTTTGGCCAAGAATTTTATTAATGTGAATTGGCAGCACTGCTTTGCTCATTCCTATGCTCAATGAGCTCTAGTGATGGGAAGAATCGAGTAAAAGTAGTCGACTACACCTTTTGGTATCGTAATCGGCTCTACTCGATTCTTCCAGAAATACTCAAGTAAAAATAGTTGCTCCCTTTTTTTATCCTTAAGATATAATACACAATATTGGTTGGCATGTTTAACGTGTTATTTTAATAAAAAATCTTTTTTCCCATACAGTTCATTTTTCATTCATGCTCTTATCAGCGCACGATTTAGAACAATATTCAATCCCATTCGATATTTTATCAATAATACATATATGACCATATCGGGAATGGAACTTAGGTCGCCTAGCTTGGTTGGCACACCCACTACCAACTGTGGTAGTGTTGAATTTATGCTAGGTGTTTCGGTAAATATTCGAGCCCCAACCTCATTTCTAACGGTGACAGTATTTGCAAGCGTGTTCACCACAATTATTACAACCACCATAAAATTACTGTATTTCCCACACTAGTGGAAATATACTTATGGAGTGATATTAATATATAGACTTTTGAAGCTGAAAGACAATGTTAATTTTCATAATTTGGTTTGAAAAAAAAGTGGTTTAAGAACCAGTTTTTTTAGTATATATTGCGTTCACTAGATGCATCAGTGAATGTTGTACAAAAAATATTGGGTGCTTATTTCGTATAAATAATTGTGTTTATTTTTAAGCTACGTAATTGCAACTCCACTGATTAGAAAAAGAATAGCGTTAACGGGGATACCAATGGGATAGAAAGAGACGTAAATTTTCTATAAGCGTATCTACTACAATCTAAGAGCGAAACAAACCTATCAGTATTCATTATTTGCTCCATAAATTTATAAAGGTTTTGTACATATTTATGATATTTAGATATTTTAGTAACAATTCATCACACGAATAATAACATAGCCTGACATTTATTAAAAATTCGCGTGTCTTATCAAGTGTTAAAAGAGAAAAAATACTCGAAAATTTCAGACACAGACGTCGAAATCAAATGATCATTGGCTGTTTTGATCTGAGTTTGGTTAATCTTATTGAGCTAGTTTTCCATTCTAGCCTAAATTATAGAGTTTAATCATAGCTAATTGTCGAGAATTAACTTCTACAACAATGATCAAGTCACATTTTAAATTCTACTAACCATAAAATATATTGATAAATGATAACATCCACACATAAAATTTTGATGAGTATGAAGAGGAAAATGCCCAAATCACTTGTATAATTCGAACATTAACCTGTGGGTGAGATGCGAGCCTAGTTCAGTGGTTTCCAAACTTTTGCCGGGTTTGACATCAATTTTGTCTTGGAGACCATTGCAACCTCTTTATGGCCTACAAATATTATATCCTGGTTTTTAAATTTTAGTTTCTTAATATTCTTACTAATCAGAGCTATATAAATTTTAGCACTGCATCTTAATACCCCCTTTGGATTATAAACCTGTGTATTAATTTCGCTAATGTGTTAGGGATGAAAAAGTTTGAATTAAGATTAAGTTTACCCGAAGTTGCGAGGAGGAAAAAGTGGAAAATTGTATAGGGAAAATCAATCCCAGAACCGTCAGTCAGAATTGAAACCTAACCCATCAGTTAAAACCCAAATAGTGTGCCGTTAAAACCCAAACGTGTTTGATCTAAATTTCCCTTTAAATAGCTTATGCTATATTATTTATAGAACGCGACTAAGATGTTTTTGTTTGGCTCGTTATGGCTGTTAAACCAAGTTTTTGGGATTTAGAAAGCTTGATAGCACGTTCTCGCCTAACACGAGACTCATACAGCAAACTAATTACAAGTAAAACCCCCCCCTGTGGGGGCGTACCTTGCAGTACCCCCCTAAGTTCCAAATAAAAGCCACAGATAGCGAGTTGTATTTAAAATATTAAAGAAAAAGTAATCACCCGGGCCCCTTTTTGATTGTTCTCTGCAAGCCCAACCAACCCCTAGTTTCACCAGAGTTATTATGGTAAGCCTAAGGGAAAATACCACGAGTAAGGAAAAGGTACACACAAGAACGCAGGAAATAACTATATGGCCCAACGGCTAGTTTATTAGAATGGATATTAAATTGAATAATCTATACAATATGGTATATTAGATTGGAGAAAATATCAATTTTGTTTAAAAACCAAAAAAGGCAATCCCCTTACGTTAATGAATAAAAAAAAGAAATATTTTTGGGGTTTTAAATTTAAAAAATTTTTATATGACCAGATAAAAAAGGTATAGATGTGCTTTATTCCTGTATTAAAAACAATCGGGGAAAAAGGGGGAAAATCTGAAACCCCTTCTTGTGTTAATCTAAAATAATGTCAGGACATAAAAAATTTTCAAGCTTACAACGTGTGTTCGCTAATGTCAGAAAAACATATGTGTTGGGAGGTTCCAATAGTTCATAGACCTCACTATTCCCCAAAAGGGGATGGATCTTTGAAAACTAAGATTAAATCCTGTAATTTTTTAAAAAAAACTAACGTCAAATTGTCCAGCAAGTTTTAAAACATAGCAACAAAAAATTTAAAGTCTTTTGAAATTTAAACTTATAAATAAACTAACATCTAATATGCCCGCAAGATTGTAAACATAGCAACAAAAAATAAGTCATTGATGTTTGCTGATGGAACCCCCCAATAATAAAATACTCTTAACCACCCCGGAAGACAGGTTTCCTTTAACCATGTTAGAACCCGACCTGAATAAAGGATGAATTTTGGCCAATTTTAAATTCCCTTTATTTTACAATAATTTACCTAATATACGCCATGTTATAATCCTAGCCTGAAATCTCTCGATCGGGGCCTAAGATTTTTTCCCTTTCCCTTTAACAACAATTACTTTTAATAATCCTAGGTGCCTACATAGACCCAAGTGTCCCTTAAAAAAATAATGGCGTCAAAGGTGCCTTACATTGCTAATACAAGCATATATTCGATTCTGCTCAGTGAGAAAAATGGTGGAAAGAATGCATCATAGACCCCTCATAAATATCCAATCGGGTTTTCTCTTCTCTTGCAAGACGTCGAGACACACGTCAAGGTAGTGATGGGACAATCGAGTAATTCTAGGAACGAAAAAAATTTTTCGATTCTTTTTTAAAAAGAATCGAGTAAAGTTACTGAGTAATTTTTAACGAATCGTCCCATGGGAATGGTTGGACAAAATTATGGGAGTAGTGATGTCGAGTAAAAAAAATGGTTACTCGATTGTGTTTTGTAATCGGGTTTTACTCGATTTTCCGGGTTACTCGGTTTAAATTTACTCGGCCTTGTTATTCTTTTATTTACTCTTTTTTTACCAGCTGGGGAGAATCGACCTTATAGATGGCTGTTTCCATGCTATTTCCATTTAAAAGGATATTCCCTTAGACTCATTTTTCACCAACAGTTTCTGCCCCTACGCAAAAATGCCCCTTTAAAGGTTTAAAAAAGTTGCCCTGCATTTTCAATACAAAATACTCGCAGATGTAAAGTACACAAACGAAAAGCATGCTAACTAAGGTTATAAATTTCCCATTTTTTTTAAAAGTATCGATGAAAGTTACTCGATTCTTTTTACTCGCACCTCAGGTTTTATTTCCACATACGGAACCCAAATTTTTGTCTTTTTAATTATTGATTTCTGATAGCTGTTGCCGCGGGATTGCTCGCGTGGAAGTTATTATATACAAAACGAAAATATTTTAAAAAAGTATTTACAGATTAATTTAAAATATTACGTTACGTTGATGACCTAACTTGATAAAATCAAAAATAATGCAATCCCAACAAAAATTTTACCCCCTTTTTTTATCCCTTATTAAAAAAATTTCCAAAAATTCCCGAAACGTATTTATTTTTTTCGTCAATAACCCAAATACAAAATTTTGTTTATGTAAATTTCAAAATGAAAGGCTTTCATACATATTATATACATTTACATCCCCTATTTTGACCCCTTTGGGGTGGAATTTTTAAATTCCTTTATAAAAGAATATTTGATCGAAGATAACATAATAAAAAATCACGTCATTTTCCCTTTTTAGGTTATACGCATATTGGAAATTTTCTTTTTGGAGTGGGGATGAGGGGGGAAGCATTTTAGAGGTGATTTAACCGCATTTGCGTAGAGAAGATGGGAAACCATTTAGGAACAAACCGTCCAATGACCCATCCAGGATTCGAGCCCCCTCTCCCCTCAACAGCCCAGTCTAACCGGAGTGACCCTTAGACCTTTCGGCCTCATAAGAAAATGTTCACAAATAAATTTTTTCCCCTTTTTAAAAAGTACAATTATTATGAATTATTTTAGAAAGAATTTAAAAGAAGTTTATTTTATTAAAAAGTTTAAAAAAATGTTAATCTTTTTTATTGTGAGTTTTTTTAAACGCATACTTTTGTATTGGACTGTCATGTTTTTGAAACCTAAAGTAACACTGTCAGTGTAAAACTCCCCCCAAAGGAAGAGTTTTGGGACTTGCTTTAGTATCAATTCATTGAGACCCCCGAGTAATTTGGAAGGGAAATTTTTCGTTTTTAAAAAAATCGAGAAAATTACTCGATTTTTTAAGGAAATCGAAAATTTGGACAAATTATGGGGTCTTGCAATGGAATTCGTAAAATAGCAAGCCCATAATCTCTTCCTGTAGGGGGCAGTTACATGACAGTGTTATCTTAGGTTTCTGTTGCATGTACACCCAAATACAAAAAGTATGCGTTTTAAGAAGTTCACAATAAAAAAGATTAACTTTTTTTAAATCTTTTTAATAAAAAAAACTTCTTTTTAAATTCTTGCTAAAATAATTCAATAATTGTACTTTTTAAAAGGGGAAAAAAAACATTTATTTGTGACATCATTACTTATGGGCCCGATGGTCTAAGGCTTCACTCTCGTTTTAGATGGTCTTTTGACGGGGGGAGGGGGCTCGAATCCGGGATGGTCTATTGGGACGGTTTGTTCCAAAATGGTTTCCCACTTTTTTTCTAGAAAATGCGGTTAGTCACCTCAAAAATGCTTCCTCTCCCCCCACTCCAGTAGGAAAAATTCCAAATGCGTAAAACCTAAAAGAGGTTTGACGTGATTTTTTTATTATGTTATTTTCGATCAAATATTCAGTTTTATAAAGGAATTTAGAAAATTCCACCCCAAGGGGGCAAAATAGGGGTGAAAATTGTATGAAATATGTTGAAAGCCTCATTTTGAAAGTTCAAAAAACAAAATTTTGTTTTCGGTTTTGACGAAAAACAAAAAAATTCGTGTTTCGGGAAATTTTTGGGAAAAATTTTTATTTAATAAGGGTAAAAAAAAGGGGGTGAAATTTTGTTCGGACTTGCATTATTTTTATCTGGGTCAAGTTATGGTCATCAACGTAACGTAATATTTTAAATTAATCTGTAAATCATAGTATATTTTGTATTTGTTTTTAAAAAAAATTCCACGGAGCAATGCCGCGGGCAACAGCTATCTAGTAATCAATAAATTAAGAAAGACAATAATTGGTTCCGTATGGGGAAATAAAACTACTGGGGTGCGAGTAAAAAGAATCGGAATTTCATGGGAGTTTTTTAAAAAGAATCGGAAATTTTTAAAACCCTTAGTTAGTGCTTTTCGTTTGTGTACTTTACATCTGCGTTTTATTTTGTATTAAAAATGAGGGGAAACATTTAAACCCCTTAAGGGGCATTTTTTGCGTAGTGGCAGAAACTGTTGGTGAGAAATGAGTCTAAAGGGGAAAATCCCTTTTTTTAAAAGGAAAATAGATGGGAAACGCAGTCTTAAGGTCGATTTTCATCAGCTGGTAAGAAAAGAGTAAAAAAAAGAATAAAAAGGACCCAGTAAAGTTATTCGAGTAATCCCGGAAGAATCGAGTACAACCCATTACACAACACAATCGGTTTTAAATCGATTATTTTTTTCGATTGTGCCCTCACTAGGGTGAGTGTAAAAGTGTTTTTGGTGCTGGGCTAGTTTTCACGGTACCAAGAACTGCTTGAGTTAGGTGACCAAAGAAACAAAATTTGTAACCAAAAAAGTTTTACTGTATTTGTTTTTTGTACCCTCCCATAATAATAACAATTTTAAAAAGTAAACAACCCTATAATCTCAACAAACAAAAGTGTTAACCATAAAAAGCCACGACCCTGAATGTGGTCACGACTCCCCCATGTAAGCCCTTGGTTAGTCACTGTGTGCCTTAGTCATTAGTTTTCAGACGGGAAATGGGTTTTATTTGAATTCTATCAGAAAAAGCTGACCTGCCGGTGTTTCCCCAGGGCGAGCCAAGTAGGACGTCGTTTAAATAAACTACCCTTTTAATTTTAGGGTTGGATTTTTTTAAATCCCAAAAACCTCTTGGGGAGCTCTATCAAAACCTTGTATCAAGTTTCGCCTGATCGATGAAATGGCTTGACTTTGCAGAGATACAAACACGCAGCAAAAAACTTTTTCTGTTCAGGGGGTATGAAACGTCGATATTTATCAAAACTTCAAATTTTATTTTAACTGCAAAACTTTTTTTTGCCCCCCGGTGCGAAAAAAGAAAAATTATTTCCACAAATTAAAAAAAGTATTTTTTTTTTTAAAATTTATAGAGGCCTGATTGAAAAAAGTCTACTGCTTTTTCTTCTTCACGTCTCAATATCCCTATGAAATAATTGTGTTCACACTTTAGGATTTTGGAAAGGGGGGAATTTTTAGAGAGTGTTCTACATTTTATGTAGATTAAAGGGAAAATAAATTTGGGAAAATGATCTCGAAACATCCGGGGTTTTTGGTGTTGTGTGTGTTTTGGTGTGTGTGTGCGTGCGTGTGTGCGTGGCGTGTGTGTGTTTTTTGTGTGCGCGCGCGTGGTGTTTTTGTGAGGACCCTATTAGTTAGTGGGACAAACAGTTGTTAATATTTAAAAATAAATGTTTTTTTTTAAAGGGTTTTTAATTGATTTTCCCTCTCTTATTAATATCTAATTAACATAAACAAAACCAAACTTATATTTACTACTATTATTAGGGGGTGTGAAGGTTTTCTTTTTGTTTTGTTAAGATTGAGGCTTATTATTTTGAGTGAGATTTGGGAACGGGTAAATTTTAAAACAGTATTTCGGGGTGGTTTCAAAATATGTTATACGAACCCCTCTCCCCCTCCTCCTCAACACCCTTTTTTGGGATTATTTTTCTTTCCATCTTTTTTTTTAAGCCCAGTACTCCCCTTCCCTCACGCCTTTTACCCGTCAGGTAAAACCCTTCATTGACACTAATTTTCATTCACTTTATTATACTTTACCCCCAAACTGAGTTATTTTAAAAAATTTCCCCCTGAGGTATTGAAAGTTAGGCCTAGGCCCTATTTTAAAAAATGCTTTTTATAGAGTAGGCTTAAAATTTTGTTTGCTTTAAAATAATTTGCATATTTTGTGTTGTTTTTTTAGAAAAAACCTATCTGTATAATTTGGTTTTTAAAAGAAATGAAAATGCTTAACCCCCTTGGTGGCATAGTTAGCAAAACTACTATTTCGTGTTGAGCTAGATTGCCGGGGACGGGGATTCAAAGTTCGAATCTGGGTGGGTGAATGGGTTGTTTTTAAAGGGGTTGGTTTTCCATTTCCTTTCCGAAAATGTGGGTTCATTCCTCAAATTTAAAACCCTTTCCCAAAAATCCTCACCCATTAGTGTTATTAGTATTTAAAAGCGAAAAAAAACCCAAACGGGTATAAGACGTGGTGCTAAAAAATTTTAAAAAAAAAATGCTTTCCTAAAAGTTTATTCGTGTTTTTTGACAAAAAAGACTTTTTGTATTTACAGCGGATTAATTTTGAAGATTTTAACATTCAGGGGTGATCCGTGTTGCCCCTCTCTGGGGCCCCGTACCCCCGGCCAAAAAAAGGGTAAAAGGGAGAGGATGAATTAACATACAAAAAATGGAAATTATAAAAATATATAGATTCAACAAAATGGCAGTTTATTCAATTAAACCCCAAAAGCGCAGTAAAAAAAATTGGTCTCATTTTTCATTATGAGTACATTTGGAAAAATTTTGCTGAAGTCAACAACTTTATATCATTAAAGTTTCGAAAGTGTTTTAACAAAAAAAAACATGAAATCCATCATAATTGATAGCCCAATCTATAAAAAACAATACTAAAGCGAAATTTTTTAATGCGATAAAAATTTAAAGGGGCCTAAGGGGCACCTTGATATGGTTTAAAGGTATCGTAATTAAAGGGAAAAAAAGATATATAAATTAAAAGATTTAAAATTTTGAGGGGCCTATACAACGGGTTTACACAAGTGGGGGTTTGTACCAGACAAAAGCCAAACTCCCACGGGACTATCAGATTGACTTAGAATAGGGAACTAACAGTTCCATAATTAACAAAAAATTTAGCTGTTCAAACAGAACTTACGTCGCAAAAAATTAAAAATCATCTAATTTAAATTCCAATAAAATTTTTTTCACGTTTCGTTTAAAACAAAACCCTAATTTTAAAAAATGAAAAGTTACTTCGATAAAAAAATTTTCTCTACAATTCAAACAAAATATTTTTAACAAGTCAAATTCTAAACGACTAACTGAGGATATTTACGAGAATAAAAATATAAGCAAAAGTACAGCGCCCGAGCGGCGACCCATTAAAATAGAAATTTAGAAAATTTTTTTGGGGATCAAAAATTAAAACGTTAGATTTTTGAAACTGAAATTAAATGCAAAAAATTTAAAGTTTTAAATATTTAGAGTTATACTCCCCCGTCTAAGCGACGATTTTGATACATTTTTACAAGTTTTCCCCAGCCATTGTCCAGATCCCTGACAATGGTCTGTTGTCGATCTTTTTATGTGGATAGTGATTATGGAAGCTTGCCATATTTGGGATTTGTTGTTCTGGAAAGGAAGGGGGGGGGGTACACCAAACACGCATATATGACGTCAAAGATGCCTTCAAAAGTCACGTACACCATTGTTGTTCCGCTTGCTCCCTGGAAAATTTCCCGGGGAAAATTTCCAATCACCCGTGTTTTAAGGAGGTTCCCCTAGTTCCTCAGGGGGGCGGATACTAATTTTCTTTAGTTAAAGTTGATGTTCCGGTTCATTTTCCCCTGTACAGTCGGAGTGGCGGGTCGCTTTGTTGCCCACTGGTCTCCCTTGGGCTCACTCGCCCCAAATTGGAGCCCCGGTCGGCCAGCCTTGCGGATTCTATTGTGAGCAGATTTGTATTGTAAATACACGAAAAATTAATACTTAGGTTTTGGGTTGATTTTAATTAAAAATTTTTGTCCGCTTGTTTTATTATGTCTTCTTAGCCCACAAGAACTACAACGAGAAAAATACTATTTTAGGGATCCCATTGAGTTGAATTTTTTTGAGCGAGTAGTAGCTTTGTTGTCCGTTGTAACTTTTCCCCGTAGTGTTACAAATCTTATACGTCAGTATGGGGCGGGGTTTTCCGTTGTAAATTATACCCCGTAATGTTACACCAGGAATTTAATTTTGGGGAGCGGGTCAGTGTGTCAAAGCTTTATTTCTGCCCCCTGAAAAATTTTCATCGATTTATTTTAATTTAAAAATTCTTTTTTTTTAAATAAATTACACTCACATGCCACACGTATATACAGGTTGTTAAAAAAAAAGTTGGAAATTTTTTTGTATTTTTGATCATATAAAAATGAATAAATGAAATTTTTGATTTTTTTTTGGGGATACGTCGGTAAAACTTCAATGTAATAGATAAAAAAAATTTGGTAAACTCTAAAAATAATTTCAATTCAATTTGCTTTATATAGTGTGGCCAACAGTGTAGGACCTTTTTCGGCCCGCACTGAAAGTACACAAGTACATACAAAAAAATATATTTAGTGAGAAAAACCATATTGTGTATTTATCTTAGGATAAAAAAAAAATGGGGGCAATATTTTTATTGAGTATTTCTGGAAAGAATCGGTACAGTGTTACAATCACAAAAGCTGTGTTTATACTTTTACTCGATTCTTCCCATCACTAGGTCACTGGCTTTGGGCATGAGCTAAGCAGTCTGCCAATTCACATTAATAAAATTCTTGCCGGTTATAAACAATGTTCGTTTTTAATAATTTGAATAAAATTAAAAATAGTTTTCAATAAATTTATTTTTTAACATGTGGGTTTAAGTCTGTTGCCAAAAAAAAAAAAT
>JBCFYV010001943.1:0-46189 GCA_039000515.1 Timema cristinae | reverse complement strand
AGATATCCAAATAAATATATATTTAACAAAATTAATTAAATATTTTATTGTTAATTGAGGCTGTTTTCAATACCAATACTAAATCAAACACAACAGCCAGATTTTGGACAGGTATTTAACTATATATTGAAATAAATTATAATTAAATTTTAAGAAGTTAAAGTTCTTCATATTAAGATAGGACTGTAATATTTCAGACACGGTCCTTCCTATGACAATTGTACTGTATCGTTTCTAGCTGTTAGGTAAGGTCCTTCATATTATAATTTTAGGTTTATCCCTGCGATTACTTTCAGGCGCAATCCAGACGGACGGTTATTAAATACAAAGGAACCGAAAACCAAAACTAGTCTCTGACAAAATATATACAGCCGCAAATCACATGTTGGGTCACGTGACCCGAGGAGTCGCGCTCACGATGTAATGGAGCTTCGGGGATAAGTTACACTGGAAATAAGTTTTTAGGGCCGCAAGACTCGATGTTAGTCGGTTCAAACCCAACCGGCTTCGATTGGTTTTTATTGAGCGATAAATATCCGTAGCACAACTTCCTTCGGAGTGGAAGTAAAGCCGTCGGTCCCAAGTCTATTGTGAAAGATAAAAGAACCCCAGAAAGTATGTGAAAATACCTTTCCCGGCAAAATTGGTAGGCCCTTTCGCTCTCGCGCATAGAAATTGTTGTGTGCTGATATGTCGGTTCAGAAAGTGCGCTTAAAATACCTAAAATAAACGGTTTAAAAATTATATATAGAACTGTACATTCCATATTATACTGTATCCATGAAAATTCAGGTGCATTTACTTCTAGAATACCCTTCTCATCCCTCTTCCAGAGAAAGATTCGTTCAATTATACTTGTCTAAAAAAAAAATGAACGTTAAACAACCAAAAAGAAAGTAAGTGTGTTTATAGTTATCTCTTAAAAAGAATAATTCTTACCCACATCGATGGCTGCATAGTCAAAGGCGCTACTCTCGCAATAGACTAGACTGTCGAAGACAGGAAGAATAGAGCTTGAATCCCAGTTGGGAATAAAGGGGTGGGGGGAGGGTTTTCCTTAAAAGATTTTACCAAACTATCTTCACGCAAATTTGGGTACATTTCCTCTAAATTTAATATTCCTTAAACTTGTGTATTAGCATAAATAGTACATAGACGTGTAAACCGAACTATGCGGTGCTAAAAAAAGGAATTTCCGTACATTTAATTGTGCCCAACATTTTATTCTTACTTTTAAAAAGGTATCTACATTTATACATTTATGAACCAAGGCGTCAGTCTAGTTTATTCTGGTTTAACGTTGACGGGGGGATCGGGTTTCAAATACTATCCGGGTGTAATATATTACTTTACCTAACAGTTTCCCACTCTAACCTAAACGCAAATGCGTGTGCACCTCGCTCTGTGCTTTATCCCTACTTTATTTGTATAAATATTCGGATAGCATGGATGGGTAGTAAGGCGTGAAGAAGGCAGAGAAAAGGTCAACAAAAAACCCAAGTTTAAATTAAAGATTGAATTTTATGTTATAAAAAACTCGGAGGAAAGGAACATCCAATATCCATTGATGCGGCGCCACGACGCATCGGTTGGGAAACTAGACGCCGCCACGTTCTATATCTTGTTTATTTTATAGAGTTACAGATTGCACCTAACTTAGGTAATATAGCTCTAATAAGATGTCTTAAGAGCCCGTCTCACCCCTCAGATAAAACCTAGCTAAGGTGGCTAATACAGCTCGAACCTCTTGGGTCATGACTAAAAGTTTAATGTACACCCACGATCAAATTTCCCCAATAATCAATGGAGAACATTTCCCTCGGTCACCTAGAAAATTTCCCGACACGTTTTGTCAGTTTTCCTTTGAGAGCTGCTCACGTACTCCTACCACAGTTTGACAACGACTGCGTTCGACTAAAATAACAGCGTTTGAACTTACCTTTGAGGGTAATTCAACTTGCTCTTTCTATGCTTTGTCTGTTTTGGTATATATTCAGATCCCTTACTGTCTATCTATGTCTGTAGAACAACAACTTCTTAATATTATATCAATAGTAATACACTTAATAAAATCACACTAATGTTATATATACAAGGTGACCTGGTGGTCTAGGGGTAAGGTGTCGGACTTCTATGCTGGCGGCCGGGGTTCGATCCTCGGTCCCGGCACAGATTTATCTGATTTCCAAACCCTTCCTACACCTCTGGCAAGACATCTTGTGAATGTGTGGAATTCCAGGTCGCCACCGTGGTTCGGATTCCACGTTAAACTGTAGGTCCTTCATTTCATCTCACAATCACCCTACCATTACACATTAGCGTAAGTGCATGTAACCCGAACGGGTAGTAAGACGTGGTGCTAATAATAATAATAATATTTAACGTGCACTTTCTAAACCGACTGATTATCATTACACGATTAAAGCTTGATTTACACGTTCGCCGAAAATAGAAAGCAGAATCTATTTGAGGGGTGCAGTAAGTAATTCACATGCTGTAAGTTGACCCATGATGCATTGCAAAGAAAACATAAAACAGTTGAGATTATAAACATATTTTATTTTCTAGTGGTAAACCCACATATATTCTAGATCATTCTCCCGGTGGATGTTTTCAAATTATTACGCTGTGTCGTGGCTCAATCCAACACATCGTACAAGCTTTACATCAACGGGTTATTTCAAATCTCCGCACAAAGAGCAAAGCTGCTGTTGGCTCTACAGCGCGTGCGCACTGATTTGAGATGGTTGGTTCTCCTGTGCCGAACATCTCAGGCAGAGCGGAGGAAGCAAAACAACTCGCACCGATGAGGCGGAAACCTTGTGATTGGATCAGAGCTCGTCACGTGGCCACCTCTCGGTTCTGCGCTTGTTATTCAGTGAACATGTGAACCCACCCGAAGTTTTCGGTTTTAGATCTAGGACGACACAACATCCAGTGTTTGGCCGGTAATTCATCAACGTTAAATGGAAAACTCACATGTCACCAATGATTCATGTTTGACCATGCGAGGAATCGAACTCGGGGGCCCTTAACTCAATAGATAGACACGCCACTGACTGAGTTAGTGTCGGACCCTAGCTACGAACAATTAAAGTACAAGATGTGTGTTATGTAACACTGATATACTCCCCCTCCCACATGTAGTAGACATTCTTCATCGTGTCTCGACAACGTAGCGTGATTTGTGGATTACTACCAAGGCCCGTGCTCTTGAGATCTAAAGTGTTAGATTATTGATAGTAGATCATATGTCACGTGCGTTAATGAAGCTGTAGACTCTAACGACAGACAGCCGGACCTACACACGTGTTGCGTATGACACTGTGTAATAAATAGACGCGTTCATTTTTTTTTTGAACTTATGCTCACGTGATATATCTCGTCACCACACAGATTTCATCGCCGTCCACTAAATCTCCTACATCGTTATTAAAAACAGCCTTCATCTCGTAACCACTTCCTTGGGTTTACAATATCGTTTACACACTTTTTAGTGTTTTTTACTTCCAATATCCTTCTTTTTATATTAAAATAAATGTAATTTTTTAAGGCACTGCAGGGCCATTACAAATAGTTTGGTCAATAGAAAACTAAGGAACCTTTTTTTTTACTATTTATAAATCTGGTAAAAATATAACTTTATCTTGAAGATGTGACTAAACTGTTTGGACATTTTTTTAGCATTTTATTAATTGTTGGCAAAAATAATGTATTTTCTGAAATTAATAGCTTATAGTTCTAAAAAAACACTGTTAGGTATTTTCCACTATATTTGCATTGCCACATAAATAATCTCGCACATTTATTGAAGTTTTAGAACTTTGGTAGTAAGTTTTCGATAAAAATGCCAAAGTAATTGATAAAAGTTTCCAGATACTTTTGTTCTATTATGAATGGTAGTTTCAAAAAGCACAGTAGCTTTCCAACAAAATACATATATTATATATATTTTTTAGCACCCCGTTTTACTACCCGTTCGGTTTATACACCTATTTACTAATTACTCTAATGTGTCAGGAAATTGGAAGGTTTAATTTAGAGAAAGTGCACCCATATTTACGTGGGGGGAGAGTGGAAAACCATTTAGGAAAAACCTCTCTCACTGCGCCTGATCTCCCCATCTCCGATAGTCAAATCCAACAAGAGACTAGCGCTTTAGACCATGTGGCCACCGAAGCCAGTTAATAATAGGTTAACGATGAGATTAAAATCAAGAGGTAGGCTCAGCCTTAATCGCTAAACTAAATTAATCTGCCTCATTTGAGCAAGGTTAGGTACATATAGGTTAAGTTTATCTAAAGTTAAAACACGCACATGGACAAAGGCATGAGTCTCGTTCAGTCCGATAGTCTGATGACGGGAAGTTCGGTGTTTAAATCCAGGGTGAATATACTGAAGCTGATTTTCATAAATGGTTTTCCACTCTCCCTTTACTCAAATGCTAGTGCACTACCTCTAAGTCACTCTAAAAAATATAACTACATTGTTGGACACATGGACAAAACGTTAGATTTGTAAAATATGTTTTGCCAGTGACTGAAAGGTTGGTGTTCGAATCCCAGCCAGGTGTACAGATGTTTTTTCTCTCCTAATAATTTCCAAACCATCCTCTCACGCTAATTCGGGTACATTTATTATACATTTTATCCTATTCTTCACAACTTATTAGTGTGATTAAATCTTCTCAGACCCGCTTCTTCTGTGACCGCATGGTCTAAGGTGCTACTTTCGGAGTAGATTAGACTGCTGATGGCGGGGAAATCAAGGTAAAATCTCGGTCGGGGACATTGAGGTTTTTTATCAAATAGTTTTCCACTCTCCCTCCACGCAAATTCGGGTACACTTCCTATAAATATAACCTTCATAATCCCTCAATCAAAAATATAAGCTTATAGCCCAAACGGGTAGTAAGACGGGGTGCTAAAAAAATATTTCCTTAGATCGGATGGGTAGTAAGATATGGAGAAAAATACATCATCTTTTAATGTTAAAAACAATTGGGGAAAAAAATGGAAAGTTATTTTATTACAGACTTACTAAGTAAGTAGTATTTATTTTATGACAAAAAACAAATTTTAGACACGTTGACTTATTATTATTACTATTATTATCAGCACCTCGTCTTGCTACCCGTTCGGGATATACGGACTTGCGTTAATTTTTAATGTTAGGGCGATTGTGAGATGACTTGGGATCCGAACCACGGCGGAGGCCTGGCACTCTACGTTGATTGATTTATTTATTTTCTAATTTTATTGCGGTACTTAAATGTAATTAAAAGAGATAATTATTGATAGTCTATTCGCGGTAACTTTGGCTTTTTCTGACAATTGAATATTATGAAAATAAAAGGTTTTACAAATACTTTTTGTCCCTTTCACGAGTAACGAAAGTCGAATTCTTCACTTGTAAAAATGACTAAATATCTAATTATAATATGCAAGTAAAATGAATATAGAATATGAAACTATCGTTAAATAGCTTTTAAAACTTCCAGGATACAAAATTAAAAATTAAAGCTACCGGCGACCAAATTTAAAAAGAAAAATCATATACGGCACCTTATATAGTATTATAATATATTGAAGTTGGAAGTGTGAATAGAAATAATGTTTTCTCATATTATAAATATTTCTTTTGCTATTAATAGCCTAGTTCGATGAAGATACTTTTGAAAAACGTAGATTTAATGAACGTATCAACATAAACACGAAATGAGCCTACAATATTTAGTGTGGATAATTTGAACGTAGTCTTTTGAAGGATTATAAATAATTGGAAAAGAGTAGGATAAAAACCACCCAATTCACCTACAGATATGTTATCGTGTTAAATGACACAAAAAGTCTTCAAGATAAATAACTATTTCGAGTTAGAAAATGATCATAACTACAATACTTTCAGTCTAGTAAAAAGAGACTAAGATGTGTATAATGTGAGCCAGTGTAATCGAGCTCTTTAGTTAAGTCAACAGCCACTCGGAGCAGCATTGCTCTGTTGAATTTCCCAACAACTGAGATGGTTGTTTGTGACGTATGATATCACCTGGGTCAGTTGGGGTTGAATGGATCAGGCCAGTAGTGATGGGCATAATCGAATGATTTTAAGAATCGAAAGAATCATTCGAATGGTTTTGAGAAGTAGTAAAGAGTCTGTAATAATCGAATATTTACTACTTCTAAAAGTAGTTACTAGTTGCTCATTTTGCTTTGTGCTACTATTCTCTTTACCCTGCTGTCGAATCTCCCAGCACACATTCCTTTGCAGCTTATCAACACTTTTCTATTACTGCATTTAGTTCCTTGTGACAATGTCAAAGATCAAAGTACAGCCACAACAAAATACTAAACAATGAGAAAAAGTAAACGCATTTCTCAAATAAGTAGCTCGCAGTTAATCCAAATACTTTTGCGTACGATTAATAATTAAATAAGGAACATACGTTTCACTTTGTGTTTTTAAACACAAAGTCGAAATATTTTACCCTTAAATATTTCCTAAACTAAACATAACAAAAATATATAAGCTTACAATCGTAAAATTATTTCAGTGAATAAAATTATAATACGATCTTAATATTACGGCCGGGCAATATTTTATTAAATACATAAGAAGTACATACTTACTTATTTACTTAATACATTTAATTAAACGTTAAAAAAAAATTATCTCTCAAACCATTCGTTTTATATGCGATTAGTTAGTTAGGAAGGTAAAATTTTAAGGAAATGAAAAAGAACAATCCACGTAGTAATCTAGCAAAACAATCGAATCATTTTGTAATTTTCAATCGAATTATTTTTGGTTGTTATTCGATTGTAAACTGTACAACCACTTAAACTTTGTATTAAATTAGCCTTAGAATCATTCGAATGCGTAAGGTCGATTATTGTGTAGCAATGGGGACTATTTATTGAAAATGAACCTAATAGAAATGAAGACCTGTATAGAGAGAGCCTGGAAACATTCATAATCATAAGGTCGATTTTCCTCAGTACTTCTGGCAAGGGTGGGGTAAGGGAATGAATCGGCCAGCTCGCGTCAAGTCAGCTACTGTTTTCATTCGAATGTTTTTCTTATTCGAATTCTTTTTTAATTTGAATGATTTTGAAAGAATCGAATGAATCGATTATTCAGAATAATCGAATGAATCGATTCTATTCATCCGATTCTGCCCATCACTACAGGCCAGTCATTCACAGTTTTACTCATGGTACCATGGTTTTATTGGTGGTTTGAAAAAGACTCATCTACATCGTTAATAATCTTCCTCCGTGGCGTGTCTTCAGGCAATAAACAGGTAAGTTAAACTTTATAGCCTCGTCTACATTGAGAATGTTACTTATTATTTGATGTCGAATATACTATAACGCGAATAAATGTGATTATTTTAATGAGACAAATCTTATTATTATTATTAGCACCGCGTCTTACTAGCCATTCGGGTTATACGCACTTACGCTAATGGGTAATGGTAGGGTGATTGTGAGATGAAATGAAGGACCTACAGTTAAACGTGGAATCCGAACCACGGTGGAGGCCTGGCATTCCTCACATTCACAAGATGTCTTATCAGAGGTGAAGGAAGGGTTTGGTAATCAGATAAATCTGTGCCGGGACCGAGGATTGAACCCCGGCCGCCAGCATAGAAGTCTGACACCTTACCCCTAGACCACCAGGTCACCCAATGAGACAAATCGAATCCGACCAAGGTAGGAAGGTTCATTTTAGATTGAACCACAATTAGGATCTACCATCCAAAAGAGAGGGTTCAAACACTTAATAAGGAAATTTTAAGAAAAAACACAAATAACAATCGATAGAGTGGGCTGGGTGAGTGAGCTTGTTATACCCGCTGGGTAAGCTAGATAACACCCAGCACACGCAATTAGAGATAGAAGAGGGCAAGTTCTCACGGTCGCCCTCAAAGGTCGATCAACACAGCCCAGACGTCATACCATATTAGTGATTACCTCACATGAACTACTTAACTTAAAATAACCGAAGGATGATACTTATAAAGAAGGAACGAATATCACCATCAAGAATAATTTATTATAACTTCTCAAAAAAGAGAACAAAAATAGATATAAATACATAAACAATCATCAAGTATGTAACGTCTTTACAACCTTATTCAATGGCCCCATACCATGAGCGCCAAATTTGAAAGCAAACATCTACGCTTACTCAGGAAAGCTCCAATTTGGCGTGAAAGCAACAAATAAACCTCAGCCTAACCTCGTACAGTTCAATAAGACAATTACCAAAATATAACCTATAAACATTATTATTAATACCTCATCAGTCCCAAAAAGGGGAAGGGGGTATATGATTAAACCTAACTGACGTATTACCAGATGTTGGTGTTGGATTGACCCATGCATTAGATTGGCCAACACCTCTCGTTTACAACCACAACTTCCTTTTACCCCTATGGTGCGCTGATGGCGGCAGGTAATTCATGTTCAAAGGTGAACATCAAAAACAACCCAACAAGAACTATCCTAATACAATAAACATTAGCTTAATGAAACACCTTACGAGGTTTATATTTAAAGTTCATAGACAAGGTAAAATTATGAATGACATAATTTATAAGTTCAGCACCTAACTTATTAACCTTTGAAAATAATTAACAAAAGCAGGTTTTTTATAGATTACGCTCAATAATATAAGTGCACAAAAAGTAACATCATAAATAGTATACGTAACATAATATGATCCCAGCAACCTTTACGCAATTTAAATTTATTATGCCCGAAGTTTTACGTTCAATCATAATAGATCTAAAACTTAACTGTGAACTTTGCCTTGTCATTTAAACCAACACAAATGCCCAAACGAAGTAAAATCGTAACTTGTTTCACTAACATATTAAATCTGAAAAGTCATAAAGTCCAATTACTATATGCATACTGCTAAGTGCAAAGTTTTAAGTTATATGTAGGCAGATATTTGAAGACGCAACCTAATGCCAGTATGAAAGTTTTAAGTCCATTTATCATGGAAAGTCACTAAAACGCAAGTTTGAAAGATCAAGTCTATCCATTATGAAATAACAACAAAGTGCCTAAACGGAATTTTAGAAACGTTAAAGATTTCATCTAAACTGAATTTAGCTTACATCGTTAATTTTGAAGCGTTCGCCTGTTCAGGCGAATTCCAACGCCAGCCCAAGAGTGGCTCACACTTCACATGGTTGGTCTTTTATATGCACAAAACACGGCTTGCAGAACATAGTCAAGGGGGGGGACCAAAGAACGTAGACAGGGTGGAGAAGGTTCTAGGAGCCTCACGGATCTAGTAGAAGCCCGCTCGTAAACTTGGTGGAGTGTTACTTCTTTTCTTCTTATGGTCTTTGGGCAAGCAGAAACGGCGTGATGCATTCCAGTTGACGCGCCTCAGTCTTACAAGGAAGGTCTTGACGGCCAGGTGTGTGTTGATAAGTGGCTCGCAGTGTTTACATGAGCATGGCCGCTGACGTCTTGTAGAATTGGGTAAGTTTACAATTCCTAGTATTGTAACTTTAGCTAGCGGCTAATGTTACAAGATAGTCTCTAAAGCTACTATGACACTTTATACATCAACACAGTTATAAGATCTGGGCCATTCCTTTTTATATACATTATCAATAATTTTAAATAATAACATATTAAAATGTTATCAATGTTGACAAAAAATAAATATGTTTATATAATTATTCTAAATGTTCGCTTATACTAGAATCCTTACTCGTCTGTAAATAAACTCGTGAGCTCAGATATATATTTATGTATTAGTGCGACGTATTAATGTGATATATTTTCTGTCTGTACCACCTATTGGGTTAAGAATCCCAGGTTCATATCTCGCCATAACCGTAAAATATATCTTTAATTAAATTGGTGCTTGCCAGGTCTACACCGTGGTTCGGATCCAACGTTAAACTGTAGTTCCTCCATTTCATCTGACAATCACCCTACTATTACACATTAGGGTTAGTGCGTATAAACCGAACGGGTAGTAAGACGAGGTGCTAATAACAATAATAGTAATAATAATAATAAATTGGTGTTCCCTTTTATTTGTTTACAGTGAGTAATCAACTTGTGGAGTGTTTAGTATCCACAAGTAGTTTTCTATTCGTGTGCCATTTATAATCTATCCGTTTACAAAGTTAATGTTTCCCCCCTCCCCATGTCTACCACAAACAATTATACTTGTTTTACGATTTAGATTTCAAACAAATGGTTTAAATGCTCAACTGCGTTAGAGTGGTTAACAGGGTTGGATGAAAACATTTGTTTACACTTTTTTTTATTATTTGATAGTTTGTACCGCTGTGCTTTTAACTATTGAAGGTGGGTAATTTTGTGGTCAGGGTTTGAATACCAATGGGAAGCTTTATTTTCCCTTTTTTCATGTGATTTACAAAGCGTTTTACTAAAAAAATATTGGAATCTGGAATAGTTTTTTATAACAAGTGGCATGCGCTAATCCTTTGCTCAATTTGAGTACGCTTAGCTTTTGAATTACATTTTGAAATTATGTTTAACGTAACTGATCAAATGCTAATTGCTTATAATTATGTGAATTTAAATGTCTTTTTCTAGTGTGTGTGTGTGTGTGTGTGTGGTTTCACTCTACATAAGCCCCTAATTACCTAGAAAGTTGAAACTTTTTAAATCTATAGCAGAGATCACAACAGTCAAATTTTTCACTTTTTTCATCAATATTGATATGATTAAACTAGTCCACTTATCAATTCTTACTCAATAACTGAAGGAGAGATACTCTATATATATCTAACAATCTTGGCGGCCACGTTTTGTTAGGAGGCTAACACTAGAATCAACCTGTTGTATAGAGGCCCACAAACTTGTTTGCGATCAAAAAAAGAAAGGTCTCCCCAAAACTTATTAAAATTGTTTTCCCTACGTCTTTCAGGTCGGTTATGCATAATTACATTAATGGGTTTTTCAAGGTTTTGGATTATTACGAGTAAAATTTAAAATGTACCAAACTGTACTTTTTTTTTGTCATCACCGCATCTCATGAGCCGTTCGGGTTATACGTTAATGTACTAATTACGGTAGTGGCTATTAGGGATGAGGAGGGTTATATTTAAAGAAAGTGTACTCTCATTTGCGTGGAAGGAAAGTGGAAAACCATTTTGAAGAAACAAACGTGGTACATTTGACCTAGTTTTGGACCCCAATCTCCCTGTCCTGTCATTAGCAGTCTAGTCTACTCGGAGAATAGCGCCTTAACACTAATCTACCACCGATAATCTACTCCTTATATTGTAAATACGTGAACAGTCTTGCTTTGGGGGGGGGGAGGGGGTCGACCAAGACACTCATAAACATATAATACTCGGCATCTGGCACAGTTCTATAGACCATTTTGTTCCATTTGACCTTGAACAAACTCCGGGTTTTCTTTATATATATAGTTAGTGTATTAAAAAAAGGGTAGGAAAAAAGGAAAATACCGCAAGGGAGGGAAATACTGAATTGAGTCCCACCCCCTTACCCCCCATTTCTACTTTGTCGGAAGTTGTGACTAGGAGGTTGTTGGCAAGAAATTGAATGAGACAGATTTTAAAATCTGCATGTATTTCCATTTTTATAATACAGCATCTGTTCCTCAACATGTCTCTTTTTACTTGGTCGTCTTACACTGTTTTGAAGCTTTGTTAAGTTATGTTATGTTAGGTTAGGTTATGTGTTGTACCTTAGATTCAATTCAAACAAATGAGAAAAAAGTTGAATAATCGAACAGGTAAAATTTTGGTTTGCGACTCGATTCAATGCTGTCCTCAAAGGAAGAGCAGATAAAAGAAAGTGTGCAAATGAGAGAAGAAGAATGGTGGAAGGATAGAGGATGTTGGACCAATTTTACTAGTCCTACCCAGCCACAGGCTGGAAAGAGATGATGATGATGATGATGATACTATTGTGCAATGTTGTTAGAGATGTCAAAGTCATAATAGCATTAGTTATCTGCCATCGACGGGAGGTTCATGGTTCGAATCCCGACCACAGGCTTAGGAGTATATCTACACTTTTTATTTTCACTGTAGCTTCTTTTATAAACTCTCCACTTTAATATTCGTTAACAGGACTGGTTTGCCTGAAAGATATACTTGGTTTTAAACCGTCTTAATTTGATCTATTTGACTTATCTTAGATTATGTGCGAAATGTTTAATTTAAGATAAGAAATGTCTATAATAACAACTATTAAAATTGGTTTTGAGTGTCTGTGGAGTTATTTTAGGCTTATTTTAATAATCCGTTAAACTAATTATCAGTGGCGCACTCAGAAATTTATTTTGGGAGGTTGCGACATACAATAATTATTTAGTTAGCATCGTGTCTCACTACCCGTTCGGGTTATACGCCTAAGTACTAATTACGCTAATGGGCTAGTAATTTGGAAAGTTGAATATAGAGGAATTGAACCCGATTTGCGTGGAGGGAGAGTGGAAAACCATTTAGGAAAAACCACCCCAGTTCACCCGAGAGAGATTTGAATCTCGATCTCCCCGTACTCGGCAGTCTAGCTCAACACAACCAGCGCGTTAGCTAACTACGCCACCAAGGTAGTATTAGAAAATAAATATAAGCTATTATCTTACATATGAGAAAAGATAATCTATCCCCTTTCGTGAATTAATGTCAAGTCACGTGATCTCAAGCGGTCAATTTTGATAAATTATTAATAAATATAGTAAAATGGGGTAAGTTTTAAAATACTTTTCTATTTTCTAACTGGTCCTTTCCATACAAATTGTATTATTCCAACTTTGTGAATTTTCCCGGGTTTGATCCATACAATTTTTTTTTGTAGTTGGTAATAGGGAAGGCCAGAAGGAGCACATCGCGCTTGATAAGATCCTCTTTTTGTGAAATTGATGCGTTTGCCACCAGTTTGTTTTACAATGGCAGCGTTGTAGTGCTCAACAGTTGTCTACATTAGACAGCAGGCTGCGACAGTGAATTGTAAGGGTTTGAGCTATAGATTTCAGCTTTTGTAAAATACCACTTTCTTGAAGCTCTGGAATAAGATTTTTCTCATTTTCTTTTAGTCCTGTGCAAAAATAAGGAGCACAATGTTGGTGGTCTCCAAATATATAATTTGGACTATTCAAAATGTCATATTTTCATTTGTCAATGCGCTCGTGCAACTGTCTCGCCTCATTCATTCTAAATTTTGCAGCTTTCACCACTGCCCCACGTAGTTGCATACTTTTGGAACTGATTTTTTGTCTTTGTCTGAGATAAAATTGTCCATTCTTGCCGTTTTTCCCCAAATCTTTCAACTTGTTAGAGTAGTTCCGGAGAAGATGATTACGGCACTCCAATTTTTGTACCGTCTCATTTCTACACGGACGAGCCTCAAGAAGCCGCTTGTATACGCTACTGTCACCATCAGCAATGAGAGTGCTCTATCGTAGGCCGTACATTTCTTCGCTCTTGCAAAAGTCCTCAACAATAATAGCTGCTTCCATATGTGACGAGTTTTGATCCTCTCCTCAATTTTTGAGGTTTTTTTATTCTTTCAGCGCCCGGTCACAAAATGTACAATATTTGTTTTTAACTCCTATGTACAATACTTTCTTAGTCTTTTACCCCACAATAGCAGCCTGAAGGAAATAAAACAAAAAAAGGTATAGTGACAGTACTGAAAACAGTAATAAAACGCCTAGTTATTGTTGTGAAAGGCACATTTTCTCAACAATGCTTGGATGCTTCTTGAAAATAAGAACCAAAGTAGCTTAGTAATATTAATAGCAACGGGACGAGTAACTTTTCACATGGTGTACAAATAGTCCAAAGATGCTATGGTCGAATCTCATGTTTAGGTTTACATTTTGTATTCAGGCAGGGATAAAAATTATCTAGGTGTTTTGTACACTTTAAAATGTACATTACATTCTTTTTTAGATTTTTTTTTATCACAAAGTCTTACTACACGCCCGGATTATACAAATTATATACTAATTATGCTAGTGTGTTTGGTATGAGAAAGTTTGAATATGGAGGAAGTGACCGGTATTTGCGTCCAGGGAAAGTTGGAAACTACTTGAGAGAATATACCCTCAGTACAGCCATTGAGGGATTCTAGCCCCTTTCTCTCCATCATTGGCAGTCTAGTATATTGTGTTACCTTTAGACCTTTCGATCACCGAATTGAGTTACGGTAATTTGAATGCATATTAACAGGGATGAGGTGAGAGGTTTATGAAATATAACGGTATCATTTGCAGGATGATAATTATTCCCAGCGCAACTGGCTAGGTTTCGAACCTTGACCTCTTTGTTAACGTTGACCAATTCTAAACCAAGACTGATGTATTAGACCTCACGGGGATAATATTTACTTTGTTGTACAAATACCATCAGCCTGAATTTTAAATAAAAAACGAGTACAATCTATTGTGGTTGTGACTTGACTTGTAAAGTTGAACGTTCTGGAACCTTAAAGTTATTGATTGACATTATGACCTAATACAAAAAAAATATTGGCTTTTCATATTTTATATTTATTTAATAAATTCAAGATAGAAATAACAATTGTACACTTAATCCAATCTATTTTACACAATTATGTCACCATCCCTTGCCACCCACATTAGTTTTATGACCAAAATTGACAAATATTGTATCGTAAATTAACATTAATGTTATTTAATAAGTATTGATAATATATATTGAAATTGACAGCTATAGGTCACGTGACTTGACGGATGCATACATGAAAGTAGATCTGTTTATTTTAAAAGTGCCATCCTATGAAAACTTGACTCTACTATCCACTGATTTTTGAGGAATGACATCTAGAAGTCCTTTTTTCTTACTATATACCACTATATGGTAGATTTTTGATAAGAAAAATGGCTTCTCAGAAAATAATTCCTACAAAACTCAGTGTACGACACTTGTGTGGAGCGCTTTAGTTTACATTGAGAATTTCATACTACAACCGAAACCTCCTGAGAAATTAAACGTTTTTTTTAATGTTATGTCGTTTATTAATATAAATTGAAGCTGTGGATCTTATTTTTTTTTTATAATTTGTCCACCATTTTCATTAGAGCATATGATTTTTCCGGTTAAAATATTAGCATATCTAATACTCTAAATTAAGAATAAATAGTTATTGTTATCCATTGTTTAATCCGAGGTTGAATCCGATATATTTTTAACTGATTTCATATTAAGATCCTTGGTATTAAAGTATTGTTTTCATAGTCCATGTAATGATTTATTTAAAAACAAACATGAATGATTATTACTATTAATCATACTAACTGAAAATTATCTTGGATTATATAAGATTCGATAAAATGTAATGTGTCACATTATGGGTTATACACTGGTTACGAAATACCCAAGACTTGGAACATACACTGTAAACAGTCAAAGTATTCTAATGGTCAAGCGAACAAGTCACTCATATTAACTAACTTATGTGGAAATATTATTTGCTTAGTAATGTATGGTAAAATAGTTTTATCAAACGCTGATAATTAATACTTCCCTTGGAATTACCTAATTAACAAAACTACTGTTAGCTGTCATCTACCACCTTCCTACGTTGAGTCGACTGTAGCAGGAATGTCAGTACTCGAATCCTAGTCTGATTTAGCAAGTATGGATATCTGAAATTGTATCCCACACTTTCTCCTTCCTTCCAAATGCGAGTACCCTTCCTTTGAATTCTACCTTTCCTAATTTATAACCACCCCATTTGTGTAAAGAAACAGATAAATATAAACTGTATTTCCTGAATAGCTCTCTATGAAAATGTGAGTACACTTCCTTAAATAATAACCACCTCATACTTGACCCATCAGAGTAATTAGTACATATGCGTACAACCCAACCGGTTAGACAGACCCAGTGTCAATAAATTAAATAAATTTAAAGAGTAGTTGGGTTCGTATCCTATGATAAGGAAATGTGTCAAAACTATGTCGCCTAAGCAACTTGAAATAATAAAAAAAAACTTTATCTAACATATATTATTACATTTTAGACTAATATGTTAAAGTTTACTTTATGACCGTTTTAAATTTTATTTTTAAATAACGTTATTTAAGTTGTTTTTTTAATGGAGATATCCAAATGTCAAGTCAAGGAATTACTAGATCGCATAGATTAGAATGCAAAGTATTTTAATTTTGTTTATAAACCTGTTGGATTGTCGCATGTGTTTCCGCTCTTAGGAAGAAATATGGCTTGGTTTGACCCTCAATATAGTTCAGTAAGGGCAGATATTATTTACAAACCATGCATATTACTACCCTTTCGGAATACCCGCACATGTAAACTAATAAAATAGGGATGTGAACGTTAGAATTTAGAGGAAGAGTATTTGAATTTGTTTAGAGAAAGAGTGGGAAATCCTTTAGGACTAGCTACCTCAGTACATCTTCTCCGTCACCGGAAAACCAGCCAAGAGGAGACTGACACTTTTTACCACGCGATAAGTGGTGTGAATTTTAAGGGTCATTCTCAATTGTTTTTAATTTTCTTAAAAATTATGTGCTAGTGTATTTTCTCTTAGCTTCCCTCCTCACCTGTCCTTGGTATTAATCGTCACTATTGCCTACGCTTAGCGTAATATTGGACACGTTTTAATGATTTTTTTACTTAAGGTCTATCATTTTTATATATAAGTAGTTTTTCTTTTGTAATAATATGATTTCAAAACATTTTTTTTTAATTTATGGTGGTTATAACATATTGCATGTTTAAAAACTCTTCGCATTTATATCGAATCCCATTTAAATGTCATTAATGATTTATTTAAAATATAATTAATTTAACAGCTTATTATAAAAATGCAATTTACAAATGTTATCTTACGCTCTTACTCAAAAACAGTTTTCATTATCAACGTGAACATGCTTTTTGTTGCGGTTCCCTCCCTGCCCCCGGCCCCTTCTCATCTTACTATAGAGCTTATATGCATATTTACATTGATTGGACAGGGATAAGAAAGGTAAACACTAAAGGAAAATTACCCACATTTGTATGAAAGAAGAATGGAAATAACTTAGGGAAAACACGCTAAGTAAATCCGTCAGGGAATCAAAACCTGGCTTCTCCATCACCAGTACACCAGTTATATTGATGCTTCTGAGCAGTTTAACTTAGGAAATCCATACCATTGTGCGTTAAACTATGGAAATAATGAAATAAATCAGTATTATGGCTTGTAAATGAGAAATAAAGTATTGATAATAAAACTTACCATGCCAGACAGTGAACTAAAGTTTGAACAATAAGAGCGCTTAACCCAACTGCCATCAGCCACCACTGTTATTGATGGAACACCATCCACGTCAAATGCTCTTTCTTGTACAGCAAGTCTCGATTCTTCCTGAGAAGCCATCTTAATCTCTTCCATGGATGTCGCAAATAAACCATCACAAATAATGTCGTGATACTTACTGTAAGTTCGACTGCTCCTACATGGCATGTTCATGGCTGCAGTAATCTCTTCTAGATGAGCAAGACCACCTCCAACACTTAGCACGCCTGACACAGCTGAGGAATTGATTTCCATTCTTGATTTATCACATGGATACTCTTGTGTAAATATGTTTTTCTCTACTCCACAAACATTGCACCGAAAATGAAGACAGTCTCGCAGTCCACACCTTGATTCTTTGGTCAGTTCCATATTTTCTAATTTGCAGCTCAGTGGTCCATGTTCAGTCATTTGACTGAGTGATTTTAAAAAGTAAGAAAGTTCTAAAATTCTTCTGCCAGCTATTTCAAATTTTATATTCTGGTTATGTTGATGTTCTGGGGTAAGGTTTTCTAATATTAATTCGTATTCATTAAGATTATATTGATTGTCACTAGTTTCTTGCTGTACACAAACTGTTTGCTCTACTTCTACGGATATTATATTTTGAGCTTCTCGATACTTTTAAAAATTAAAACCTTTTTTTTCCTGATCAGAAGGATGCTTTCTCCCATTCTTTTTCACCATTTTGAAAAAAATTCGCAACAAATTATTTAGTACTACTAATATTACAACCTGTTCAGGAAAGAGATTATTGAAAGATAACCGAGCCCTCTCCCTTCACCCCTTCAGTATCCAACCAAGCGTACTTAACAGTGTTTTGACAGGAATAGAATGGAAGTAGTGACCTATCTCCAATGTAATAATAAATCGAATAGGCATGAAATTTTTTTGGGGGGTTTATTCAGTTTTTTCATATGTATAAACACCCAATTATAATCGTACTGTTGCAAGCGTAATCCAATTGCGTTTATGAATGCCTAGTTAAATAATTAATTTTCCTTCTCAATTAATAGTTTGAAGTTTAACACATTTATTAATTTATATGTAATTTTTTTAATCTAATTATTCAATGATTTATTTAATTTTGGGTCTGGCATTATTGTTTGGTATATTGATACCTTAGATTTGACACAATAAATATTTTATTATCATTCATGATAGTTGAGATATCATCAGAATAAGAATAACCTTTGGGTAAATTGGTGAAATGCGGGTTACAGGTAGCCTCTTCAATTGTAAAGCTCCTTCTTAAGAAAGATAACGTTTAGGATGAATCCAGATGAAGCTCTAAAAGATAGAAGTTGACTGCCGATAATGCTCGCTTGGCGAACCAAGATAAAGAACTGAGATAAGGGTTAGCTTGACGCTATTGCAATAGAGGTTAGTACGGGGAGGTGTCACAGAGGGGTATTCTGTAGGTTTCACCACGTTAGAATGATGGTCAGACAAGGAGGAAAGAAATTCAATGCCGACATTTTTTTAATGGTAAATGTTCATAAAAAACAAAGTAAAATTGAAATTTTCAAGAACACATGACGTCATAGTAATTAAAAAAAATGGAATCAGCACCAAAAAATACACAAAGTTCAGCTATCAATTCCCTTGTATTTGTTTCATCACAGGCCTGTGTTATTAAAATACAAATTTAAATGAAAATAAAAGTTTAGATGTTTCTTTTTTGCTAAGCAGTGTCCGTGGCTCACTTAAAATTCTTTTCAAGCTAGAGCTTCTAAAGGGTTGCATTCTCTTCATAAATTTAGATGGTGCACCGAACAAAATTAGGTTATCTAATAATGTCATACAATCAAACCATACATGGCTGTGTGTATTCACATAAAATAGTTTTATTTTTAAACAAACATTTTTGTGTGATTCTTTCTCTAAGTTATAAAAACCAGGGAGTTGAACAGAATTTTTTATTGGTTCTGGTTCCGGTTCCTGTTCTCCAAACAAACATTTTAAAGATACCGTTTCTGGTTCTAGTTAGAGCACAATAAAGCTTCTGGTTCTTTAATTATTTTTTAAAATTCTATCACGGTGTCTTTCTATCAATTCAGGCTAAGTTAAAGTAATACATTCGATAATGGTTTTTTTAATGAATGAAGAAAGTTATATTTTTACATTTAGAGGAAGTGTATCCATATTTCCGTGGAAGGAAGACAGAGAACCACTTTGGAAATAACACTCTGGATCAAAAGTATTGCGAGTTTAAAGAAAATATTATAACGCACCTTAACAACAATAGTATATCCTAATTTGCATCTTTATCTGTCACCGTTAATCTCAGTCAAAAAACTTCCGAACTGAGTTTCTTTAACGCTCCCCATCAATAATATTACTTAAACCACTTACTAACAAACATAATCACCTCCGCACTGAACACAAGGAACACGTTCACTGAGTTACTTCCTTCCATTATAAGCTGTTAACCAACCACCAGACTATCAGATTTCACTTCCAGTAAGTACTAAGTACATTGGGCTTAGACTGGGTTTCCAAAAGAAATGATTTTTTAATTTCGGCATTTCAACTTGTAAGGAATGTCAAAAGATAAATACATCCTAAATATTAGTGATAAAACAGAAAACAATGTGACAGTCACGACATTCCTCCAGTTTCTAAATTCATTATAGTGTATTGATAAGGGCTCATAAACTTTTCTAATCACCTTAGAAAAGAGGTTTCAAACAAAGTAGTAAGCTAAGATATATCAGAAATTACTGAGAAAGTGGGAAACAATACATTTCAAAATATAGTAAGCTTAGGAAAGAAAAAAACAAATGTGTGAAACGTGTCAAAATTATATACAATTCTGAAAACTAAATGTGAATCTAAAATTATTTAACGGCTCCAATTCTGGTTATAGTTCTTCAGAATAGGGTTTTTAGGATTCCGATTCTTTAAAAATGTTAATTTGGTTATCAGTTTCTATTCTGGTTAACCTCCCTGATAAAAACATTTATATATTTTATAATTTTATGGGGGCCAGTCATAAGAATACTATAAAAGTGTGAATATAATACTTTTTAACTTATAATTTCATACTCTACAGCTCTTGTTGACACAACTGCATAAAAAACCTGGATTTCTTATTCAAACTAATAACAAAGGAACCAATTATACAGTAATCCTTATGAAACTATTATTAGAAGCGTTTGATAAAATATTTGCTATTACTAAGGAAATGATAATTATTTCCATAAAGGTTAAAATTGGTGACTTTCAACTAAGGTTTCCAATAAAAATCTTCTGCTATATCCTGAACAGTTTAGAATATTAAAACACATTTCTGTAGGTGCTGCCAACATTAACATCTAACTTGATGTATGAATGTATGAGTAACTACAGATACTGTTATTCCTACCAAAATCATACCATGTCGGTCATTTTACCACCACTCTTATGCTGGATAGGCTCTAGTCTGTGAATATAGTAATTTAATTTTTTTTACAGCTATGCACTAATTGTGCACTTATCCTTATAATCTAATTTGATCACATTTTATTTAGTTATAAAATACCCTTTGTTCGAAACCTTAGCTCAGTCAGTAGTGCTTTTGTCTAGTTCTGATCTAAGGGTTCTGTGTTAAACTACAGGTATTGAGACAAATTATCATACGTTGAATGGAGGCTTCCTCTTTCAGTGTAAAATTAATGACCATGGACTGGATGCTTTCTCTAGTGTTAAATTATTTTATAAGTTGTGTACTGATATAATCATTTGGTTCACAAAGTGCATGTAAAATACCCCAAATAAGGGGGCGTTCAAGTATCGTGGAAACACTCTATAGAGTGAGGGTGGTTTAAGCTTTGCTTATTTTTTGTTTCAGATGGGAGAGAATATCCAGGTGGCTCTTAGAATCAGGCCACTCGTAGAGAGTGAGATCGCCAGGGGGTGCCAGGTGATCCTGAGCAAGGTGGCCGATCAGCCACAAGTGCAGGTTCTTGGAACAGACAAGGCATTCACATTCAATCATGTATTTAGCCAGGAAGACAGCCAGGCCAAGTTCTACGATACAGCTATCAAAAACCTTGTGAATCGTCTGTTCAAAGGTAGGATAATATTCACCACACGATGTATACAAAACAAGCATTTCACGGTGTAGCTGATAACTTGTGTGGATACGATTATTAAATTGCATCGTTACTGTAGCTTAAGTTTAGAGATGAAGGGTCTGAATTGTATCCACTATGAATAGTATCCATTGAGACATTTTTCATATAAACTGCTTTAGTAAAAAACCTGAATTGTGTCCACTTTGAATGGTCTCCATTCTGACAATTTTGAAATAAACAACCTTAAGAAAAAACCTGAATCGTACCCACAAATGGCGGACTTAAAGTTTAACTGAATAAATGTTCAACGTAAAAGCTTTGTCATACTTCTGGTAGAAAATAGTAGGATGGGATCTTAGTAAGTGGTAATGCGGCTTTCTGTGACTCATTTGCATAATGGGTGGAGGGGTGGGTAGGTAGGGTGGGTGGGGTGTTGTGTATCCTGGGATGGTGGGGGATGTGAGGTAGGGGGTGGGGGGTGGGGGGTTGGAGCACCTGGCTGACTGAGAGAAGTGAGAGGGAGACTATTTTTTTGGTGCGGCATACGGGGACTCATTTGCATAATTGAGGTTTCCTGGGGATGTGAGATGAGAAGGGTTGGAGCACGCGGATGACAGAGAGAGGTGATGAGTCAGGGTTCTCCCTCTCTCTCATCAGATTGAGAAGGGTGACCGAGAGAGGTGAGGGGGCAGGGCTCTCAGATGTGTGTGGTGTGGGGGGGGGGTTGAGTGATCTCTCTCTCTCTCTCTCTCTTCCATCAGTGTGACGTAGGGCTATAGTATGTGGATGGGAGTAGAGGCTGGCGGAGCAAGCATGATGTAACGAGCGGTCGCACAGGTGGTCTCAGGGTGTGTGGCAAGCGGCAGGTGTGACAGCTGCACTTGAAAGGGCCGTATATTCTTGAGGTATACGGGAAATACTTTTATCTGATTCACGAACTTTAGAACATAAATTTCTTTCTATGTCTCTTAAAAGTGGCATGCTCGCTCGTATCAAGATGCGGGCGGGATCAAAGTATTCGCTAATCATCAAACCTATGTTTGAAGAGGAGCTCGAGGGTGAAGGTTTATACAAGACGGAGACGGGACGAGGCGTCGATTATACCTATTGGGACGATCCTAACGAATTGGTCGATCGATTACGACTCTTGCACGCATCTACCGAGGCCGGACATTCCGCTCACCATAACGAGATCGTTTCTATCATCGAGGAATTACGCGAGGTGGGAATCATCGTATAAAGACATTCAACTCTTCGATATTTTATCATAATCATGTCCGGCGTCAAGTGGGAGATTGCGCGCGAACTTCATCGTCCGGCAAGACGACGATTCCCCCGAAGACACGTTAGCGTACGAGGCTTGAACGAGCTCCTTCAGGCCGATCTGGTAGAGATGATACCCTACTCTGGTTCGAATAAGGGATTCAAGTACCTTCTCACCGTCATCGACGTGTATTCCAAGAGGGCTTGGGCCGCACCCGTCAAGACTAAGACGGGTAAGAACGTCAGCGTCGCAATCGCTCTCCTCCTCGACACGGTAGGCTTACCTCGTGTACGTCATCTCCAAACGGATAACGGGTCGGAGTTTTACAACGCAGAATTCAAAACACTCATGAGGAGGAAGAGGATCAATCATTATTCTACATACAGCAACGTCAAGGCTAGCGTCGTTGAACGATTTAATCGCACTCTCAAGAACATGATGTGGAGGAGGTTCGCGGCTAAAGGATCGTATCGATGGATCGATATGATCGATTCCTTACTGGACGAATACAACCGTACGGTACACTCGACCATAAAGATGAGACCTATAGACGTCAAGGACGATAGACTTTTACATACAGTCTATAAACGTTTAAAGATCTCAGATTCATCGCCGAACGTATTTAAAGTGGGCGATATAGTCCGTGTCAGCAAGTATAAGGACGTTTTAGAAAAAGGTTATACCGAGAAACTGGTCGACCGAACTGTTTAAAATACGCAAGGTGGTCGAGACTAATCCCAGGACCTTCCTACTCGAAGATATGAAAGGTAACCCTATCATGGGCGGTTTCTACGCTAAGGAACTTAGAAAGACTTCGTATCCTGACGTCTACCTCGTGGAGAAGATAGTCAGACGTTCCGGAAATAGAGCGTAGGTCAAATGGTTAGGGTTCGACTCGACACACAATTCGTGGATCGATGCGAAGGATATAGAGGGGGGCGAGGGTATGTTCCCCCCTCCATCCCGAGCATATAAAGCGACCGGGAGGTAGGGAGACGCATCTCATTCGAAATGATTAGACGGTTGGGTTATCGTCTGGAGGACATGAGTGAAATTAAGATCTCAGACAACGGCTTGGAATACTACATCGCGAGAGCCGAGAAGGGTTACAGCGAGTGTTGCGACTCTTCAGTGCACTGGCTCGGATGCCATAATCCGGGAATGTACGAGGCGAGTCAGTCCGTCGAGAGCTGTTAAACATCATGTCCCGTCTACAAGCTGAAGGAAGGGGACGAGCCGCATATTCTCAGCGAAGACGCTCCCCAGCACGAGGAATCGACATCCCTGCACGAGGAAGACGCTTTGTGCGTCGAGCGGGAGGAACTCGACCGCGTCAAAAGCGTCTCCGAACTCGAAAATTATCGGACCTACAACGTTCGTCGCCTGGAAGGAGACGAAGAGATCAGCGAACCGGAGGACGAGCCAAACATCGTGACGCTGGACTATGTGGGCAAAGTGCGTCTTCCTGGTAAAAACTTTGGCGCGAGATACAGAAGTCGGTTTAACGTGTCGCAACGCGGACTGATCTATCTAGGCGACGGTAAATACGATATTTTCAAGTGGTGAAAGAACCGGTCGTGCGCGTGTAGAAAGACTATATGTATGTGTATGTTGTAAGACTAAGACTATGCATGAAAGAATCTTTGAGAGAGAGAATTTTGTACTGAATATATATATATATATATCAATGTGATACTAAGAATATACTAGGTTTAAAGAAACTGTACTATTTATTTAGGGGGGTATAATACTTGTCATATCCTTAATTCCCAATCTTTGCTAGGACTGAGGATTGAGGTCAGACCATCAGGGTTTGAGAGAGAGAGAATATACTCTGTACTATTTATTTAGGGGAGGATAATACTTGTCATATCCCAAGGACTGAGGGTTCGAGGTCCATAAGCTGCCCTCCCAAACCCTACTACATCACGTCGATGAAAGAGAGAGAGAGAAAAAAACTCGCCGGGAGAGAGGGAGAAAAAACTCGCTGGCTCGTCGGGAGAGAGAACACTCAACCCTGCCTCATCTGATGAGAGAGAACCCTGACCCCTCACCTCTCTGTCACTGTCACCCTTCTCAATCTGATGAGAGAGGGAGAACCCTGACTCATCACCTCTCTGTCATCCGCGTGCTCCAACCCTTCTCATCTCACATCCCCAGGAAACCTCAATTATGCAAATGAGTCCCCGTATGCCGCTCCAAAAAAATAGTCTCCCCCTCACATCTCTCAGTCAGCCAGGTGCTCCAACCCCCCAACCCCCTCCCCCTACCTCACATCCCCCAGCATCCCAGGAGACACAACCCCCCACCCACCCTACCTACCCACCCCTCCACCCATTATGCAAATGAGTCACAGAAAGCCGCATTCCCCCTTACTGATCTTCTTAACTTACTACATGTAAACTCAAGTGCAGCCAAATCAGTATGTTAATTCAATCAAATTATTTAAATAAGTTTAGTAATATTTTTAACCCATTTAGTGCAACACCTATTCCAGAATTTGCACACGAAGAGTGCCAAAGGCTTGTAGGTTTTGTGCGTGAAGAATGCCACAGCTACATAATAATTTTCATAAGAGTTTGCAAGAAAATTCGCCAAATCTTTATTTATGATGCGATTATTTTAATTTTTCTATCATTTGAATTCGTATCTACTGTTCTTTAAAAATAAAACTGGAAATTCTGTCAATAGAAAAATATATTGCTAAAAATATTAATTACAATTAAATAGTCAATGATTTTGCTGCTGTTAAAGCTAGAAAGGTGAAACTGTAAGCATAAATAATTCTGTTAATATTTTAACAATAGTGTTGCTTCTACATTTTTCATAAGTAATTGAGCTAGCAATTAATAATAAACAAAGTATTCTTCATTCAATTCAAACTATTTAATTTTTTTTTATTTACTACATGTATTTAAGCTCATATAATCAGCACAGACTATTGAATAAGATTATCTATATAAGTTAATTTTTAATAAAAAGAATATTAAATTATAAATATTTACAGAATTTTTTTTGTTACTATTTAATAGAATTAGCAAATTATAGACGGGACAATAATTGCAAGACACATTAGTAATAGCAAGATTTTTGTTATACAGCTATTGTATTACATCTGAAACAGGTATACAATACGATCTAACACCATCAACTGCTCCGTTATGACTGGTTGGAAATGGGGTGGGTGGGGAGAGGGGGCGCCAATTACTCTAGCTACGGCCCTGTAAACACAGTTTATGTACTTGTGTTCATTTTATGTTATGAAAAAAAAAAAAAAAATGATATTGTTAAACTTTTACAATTGGAAATGAAAGAACATGTTGGAAAAAACTACTCTAGCATTACCTTTACTAGGTACTTTAAAATTACTTTTAACAGTCACGACATGCCATCAAAATCTGGGCCCTGCTTATTATACGTTTTATCATTTATTTAATCAGTGAAACTTGGGAAAGTCATGAAGCTTTCAAATTATTCTTAATTATTAACCTTGTTAACCTTTATATATTTACTGTTTCAGGCTACAACGTAACAATATTGGCCTATGGACAGACTGGTTCAGGCAAAACTTATTCCATGGGCACGTGTTCCACAGCCCAGGACGATATGGGGGTCATCCCTCGGGCAATTGCAGATATCTTCTCTCGAGTGAAGGAAATGGAAGATTGGAATTTCAAGATCTCTGTTTCTTTCATGGAACTTTATCAAGAGCAGTTTTTTGATCTTCTTGCCCCCACTCGCTGTGCTGTTGACCTACGCGAAGACAGCAAAAGGATTGTTATACCTGGTCTAACGGAAGTCCCTGTGAAAACAGCAGAAGATATGACTGCTTGTCTAGTTCAGGTGTGTTGTCAAAGTGTCACATAAATTATTACATTAATTCATTTATTTGTGCCCCATCATAATACCTGTGTGGAATATCCAAACGTTTGATTAAAATATTGGGCTTGAATGATAAAGGTAAAGTATGTGGATGCATTTGTGGAAAAGTATTTATGATTAAAATAAACTCGATACACCTGACCGAAGTTCAACTGTGACCATCTCATCACAGGTATATCATGCTAGATAAGCTTGTCATTCATAGTTTGCATGCCTGACAATCAGTGGCGCAGGAACTAGGGGGTACGGGGTAAATTTTACCCCCCCCAAGAAATGGAGGGGGGTAAAAAGTATAATTTTTACCCCTCCGCTCTCAAACAAATATAATAAAACTTTTAGATACTAGAAAGATCTTGTTGAGGCAAGATACACAGTTCACTCTAAGGTAACATATTAAAATTAAAATATAATCCTTTTTGGAGTGGTTTTATTGGCTAGTCCTGACCTATCGTAGGTACTGCTTAGTGCTTGACAGCAATCACCAGTCTCCACCACGCTAGGCGCGACAGTGCTGCTATGTTACTTTACAAGTCCACTTGTGACTTGTGCCAAGGTCTTGGAGGGGAGGGGTTGAGCCAGAAGAGAGGTAGGGGTTGTAAATACCGTCTGGTATTCACTCATTCACGTGGGGAGTGGTGACTTGAGTGTGTCGTGTCCTAGAAGACTCGAACACAATGAAACACAAACAGGTCACACATGGGCAAGTCCCAAAGATAATATGAAGTCGGTATACTATGAAACCTTGGACACAATCTGTGGAGAAATTGAATACAGGTTCAATCAACCAGATTTTCAAGAGTACTGCATATTGGAGGAAATCTTACTCTCGAAGTCAAATGAATTTACTGAACCCACGATGAAAGTTTTGAACAAAAGAAGTATTTGCCCAAAAGAGCTGAAAACTGAGCTGATGATGTGTAGCAAAATCATTCATTTTTCTAGCATCTCCAGCACGTTCACCGAATTTCAAGGCCTGCACGAGGAAACACAAAGTTTATTTCCTCACACAGAAGAGATTTTGAAAACTCTGATAGTGATACCAGCTACTGCAGAAAGAAGTTTTTCAATGCTTGGACGCATAAAAAACTATCTTCGCTCTACGATGAGGCAACGTAGACTAAATCACCTGTGTCTGCTTAATGCATACCCTGAGAGACTCGACAAACTTGACATTGCGAAACTAGTTAGTGGTTTTATAGCTAGTATCGAATATGGGGCAAAGGTGTTTGGAAACGTACTTTAATTTTGTTGTTTTTAATCATTTTGAGTTGAGCAGCATCAGATATATTATTTCTTAATTAGTTTTGTGTGTATTCATTCTAATGTTTGGCATGCCCATAATTAATGAGAAAAAAACACGTTTGGTCTATTAAATATTACATTTTATTGGTCTTTTTTAAATCTAAAAAATGTTATTCCCTATAAAAGCCCATGATTATATTTACCCCCCCAAATAAAAACGTTCCTGCGCCACTGCTGACAATGCGGGCTATTACATCCTTTTCATTTCTAACCATAACATAACCACTTTAAATATTTACAAGGAGCTTGTGAAGCATTGAAAGGTCACTTGTTAACATCTACATAGATCAAATCATGTATCCCTACGCCGAACCATATGATTTGCAAAGCATGTGTTTAGCAGCTGTCACTTCAGTCAAAATATAATTTCTATACAAGAAACCTATATGATTGTTTTATTTATTGTTTACCTTGATATGTTGATGATAGGCCTAGTATTGATTATAAATTTTTCCACATTATTAAATTTTTAAAAATTAGCATTCAATCCCATATTAATTTTTATTATTATAAATTAATAATTTTTAATAATTGGTTTTTGTTACTTTACAAATTATTATTTGTTAATAATATTATTAACATTATAAATGTGAAAAAATCTGAATGTGTAGTATTGCACAAATTTACCAACGTTGCTGTGTGGGATTAAATTAACTAGGCCTACCCTTAAACAATTATAACAAAGTCTCTAATAAAACTACAATAACTTTTAACTTCTTAGCCTGGTATTTATTTAATCAACACTGGAGAAAGACTCGCAAGTATTTTTATTACACTTCACAGATTTTTTTGGAATACTATAAAAATTCCAAAACTTGAGGTTTAATCTAGAGGGCAACACAACACAATCTTGGGGTTAAAAGATTTATTTAATAGTCTTGATACACTTATATTTTCAAATGTATATCGATAACTGAGTAACACTCGCTATTTTTTTATTGCTCTTATTTAATGTTATATTAGATAAGTAATTATTCAAAGATCTCTAAAAATTGTTTATTTTCCAAGGATAACACGCTCTCACACTGAAATAATATTACCAAAAGAATTACTAAGTAGCTGAATTAATATTGTTTAAAAAAGAAACTGTACTATACAAATTTGTAATAAAATTAACGGGTAGCATAGACACGCCTAAATACAAATCAATAGTACTAGACTATAAAATATTTTGTTCTTCAACTTGTTGACTCACGCACGTGGTTTTATTAACTGTATTTTATACGATATTTCACTGTTATAATGTATATTTAAAATTGTTAGATTTTGGTTATGAGAGTAACCATTTTGTTGTTTGCTTAGTATTGAAGTTTTATTTTGCTGTTTAATTCAAAGTAATTATTAAAAGCAAGAGAACGTTAAAAGTTACATTATATGCTGAAAACAAATATGGCCACTGGTTAGAAGCTATGCTTCCAGTTGATGACGTAGTGGAACGTGTTGCAGGTTGGACGGCGAGTTGTATTAATACTTGTGTTTACCAAATTTAAACTTTAAATTATTTCACAAACATTTTGAATGTTTTTTCCTCTTTATTATCACAAACCATTTATTTATGTTAAAGATATGCAAGGCCAGTTATACAAATATAAACAACTAAATATAATACCATTAGATGAAATATTTCACGCACTATTTAACCTGTTATTGCCACAAGAAATAAAAAAAAAACTAGAATGAAATTATTACTCTTTTTTCTTAAATTTGATTATGGAAAGTAAAATTATACTGTAATCTTTGGGTAAGTATTGTTAAAAGTGATTGGTAATATTTTTAGTAATAATAATAATAATAATAATAATAGTAATTAGTAAATAATAATTATTTCCAAAAATGTTGACAAAAGTTACTTTCAGACAATGTTGGCGTTACTGATACCATCTGCTAGCTATCATGTAAAACTAAAGAAGTAATAATTCCCCTGTGTTGACTTTGGTTATGACACAATTTCCTTCATATAGTATAAAGTTTATTCAAAAACTTGATAAAAAAATCCAAAATCTCACATGAATGTCAAAAGGCACTATAATATCATATATAATGGTAGTAGGCCCTATCCTAATTTATGGGTTTATTTAGATTTTAAATTTTTTGACATTGACAGCAGCATGCTTCATTTATTTTGAAACTCAAGCATACTGCTTTAAGTTGTGCAAAATGTCTCTTTTTTTCCTCTAGCTAAATAAAGGGAAAAATATTCTCATATAAAATTATAAAGTTTATGTATCAGCACTTGCTTGGGAGGATATTAGAGAAATATTTAAAGAAAAAATTCCTTAACTACATCTGAAAAAGATTTATGCCTTAAATCTCCTTGCCATTGGCAGTCCAGTCCGTTCCAAGAGAGACACCTTAGATCATTTGACCAGTCTTAATTAAGATCTCACAAATAATTTCATTCAATGCCTATATTTATAGACAGTATTGCTGGCTGAAGAGACTTTATTTCAGAAAACCTACTTGACTATTGACACTGCTATTCATAATGGTCACCAGTCAGTTTCTGCTTGGCGTGCAACATCACAGCACATTCTGTAGCAACTTGTTCATTTGATATCTACAAGTCAACATGTTTATATTACATTTATAGTGTAAAGAGTGAAGCCACAAAACCCCCTGGTGTGAATCTCTCCTCCCTCCACTACTGATTAACCTCTTGAAACTCAGAATGTAATTCATCATTATGCTTATATTGCTATTTGAATCCTAGATACGTTCCTGGCTGTCTTCATCGAAGTTTGTGTGGTTTTCAGGGTTCAGCGGGTAGAACGACTGGTGCCACTGCAATGAACTCGCAGTCCAGTCGGAGTCATGCAATCTTCACAATCAATATTGGACAAGTGGATCCAACGAACGAAGCAACAAGTGCCAAATTCCATCTTGTAGACCTGGCGGGCTCTGAGCGCTCCATAAAGACCAAGGAGACTGGCAAGCGCTTAAAGGAGGGAGTAGACAATAACCAAAGTTTGCTCGCTCTAGGGAATGTATTCTCAGCACTTGCTGGTGGTACCCAGCGCTTCATCTCTTATAGAGACAGTAAGCTCACCAGGCTGCTGCAAGGTATGAAAATTAGGACAATACTTTACAGACAAGTGCTTTTCTCTAGCTGTGTGTACAATTTTGTCAAGCCCACATTACAAGGCTTAGAAAACATAAGAATACGATGCTTACTTTCCCATATTGATAAAGATTTTTTTCTTTTAGTTGTGATTTTATTCACATTAATTCTATAGAATACAGAATTATTATTTTTTTATATATTTTATTTACTATCATATTTGCATATTCATTTAATCGGTAGATAAATGGGTTTGGTTGCTAAGTGGGAGGGAAATGTACATAAGTTAAAGTTTATATTTTTACACTGTGTATAGGAAAAAAAATACTTCAGCAAATAAATTTAGTTTAATTTTCTACGCATAAATATTACAACAGTTCTTAAATACTTACCGAGGGCATTCTGGAATTTGACAGGAAACTTTTTATTAAGAGGAAAATTCTTGTTCATAAAAAATAACACCATGATCACTGGTATGAAGAAGAGAAAGCGCTTTAGTTGTGCTATCACCCCAGCTCGTGTCAAATGTTTAGTTCTTAATATTCTATCTCTCTGGAGTTATCTGTGACAAATTTATAAGTGCATTTTGACACACAAGTTTTTCTAGCCTCCTCGCATTTTCTTTATTATTCAAAATGACTGATACAGAAATTGGAAAGGGTAAACAGAATTTAAAATATAATTATGATCAGAAAAATGCAGATGAAAGACATGGATGTGTAAAGTTTGCCAATTGAATATTTTAAACTCCATGATGTAACTATAGATTAAAACTTTATTGATAATTTACTCAGCTATCAGTAAGCCCGAGTGCATTAATTATTAATATAGGCCTTAGGCAACAAATAAGAAAATTTTCCTGGTTCTTGTTATTGCAAAATATATAAAAATAATTAAATAATTAATTTAGAAATTAAGACTAGTGTTAAATGACAACAACAAATATCTTAGGTAACTTCGACTTTGACTTCTCTGTGCAAGCTTCAAGCTTTGTTTCGACTTATCTTCTCATTTTAAAAGTGGCCTTCGCACATGTACTAATAAGCTAATGGATTTAAGGATTAGGAAGGCTATATTTATAGGAAGAGTACCTGCACATGCATAGAGATATTGTGGAAAACTATTTTGGGAAAAACCACCCTCATTGCACCCAAGCAATATTTGAACCTCTATCTCCCCATCTACTGTAGGAGTAGCGCGTTAGACCATGCGGTGAGTGAGCGAGTATCAAATTGTTAAGTAACCGAATGATTTATAAGTGAAACTGCCGATATAATCTAAATTAAATATGCTTTACTTAACAAATTATTTAAAAAATTGATTTGTACATATATCAAGAGGAAGCTCGAAAATGGCAAGCATACTGATTCCTGCTGGCAGGCCAGTATAGTTACAATATGCTACAACATAAATCTCTTGGAATCAATTTTTTTTTTTTCGGTTGAAAATGTGAGTTTGCATATATAATACAGTTTTGGAAGGATATTTCAAGAAACATTGCGAGATATTCGGGTCAATATGGTATTATTTTTTGTACTCTTATCTTGTTTTCCATTTGTACAACTTGTCTATTTTAGCCTTATTCACATACACATTTATTTCTGATTGTTCCTGAGCTTAGACTCTCTGGGTGGAAATTCCTTTACACTAATGATAGCCTGTGTAAGTCCTGCCGACTACAATCTTCAGGAAACACTGAGCACACTTCGATATGTTGACAGAGTGCGTCATATAAAAAACAAACCTATCATCAACAAAGATCCCCAGGCTGCAGAAATCGGCAGGTTGAAGCAACAGGTAGGTTATTTCAGTTCTCAATTTTTAGTAATAAATTATTGACGTTTGTAATTCATTTTTACTAAGAATATTTTTGTAACACCCTGTTTTAATGCCTGTTCGGGCTATAAACTAGAAATAGTGTTAGTTTATTAAAAATTAAATCAACCTTATCTTTCATTAAAAAGACGGATACTCGTCTATTTTATTTTACAATTGCCTAGCTAACAAATGAGTGCCATTAAATGTCATAACCACCCTGGACTATATATAATTCATGGTAATAACTAATATATATATATATATATCCCTGAATAGATTTAAGGCAGAAAAACATATATATAGTTGAAATTTTAAAATTGATAGTTACATATCAAATTATGCATGAAATACACCTTCACCACACTTATTTGCATCAAGACACAATTATTACTTTAATTTTATTTCTTAGAATACCTTCTATTGGCTTTTGTATCGTAGATAGGGACATGCAAAACTCGCATTTGCGATAATACAGATTCTTACACAAATTTAAGTATTTTTTTCTACATAAAAACAATTTCTTTGTAATTTGACAAATACCACGTTATGCAGTATAGTTTTCAATGTGGTAAGACTGGCGATAGCTTATGCCAGGGCTACCTTCTGTACAAATAGTATAAATTTTTGCTGACTTTAAAGGTATAAAATGGATCACAGGATGAGTAATTTCACTTTGATACATTGATTACGATACTTAATTCTTTGTTTTCAGCATTTAAAATAATTCACGCTAGGTTCAAGCAAGAACATCAATATAAATGGTCCTTGCTTCTTTATTTTTATTCCCTTCTCCTTATTAGGTAGTAGTTTTTTCGTCTATGACAGCATGTTTTGGTGTTATTATTGTTTGGTCTAAACATAAATTGATAATCCATTATTTTGTTGCTATTTGTAAAAATAGAAGGTAATAAATAAATGATATTGAGATATCGAGTTTGACATTGCTAATCATGAACTATTTAGTACATATTTATATGATTTTCTTCCAAATATCTTAATAAATAGTTGGATACACAATATAATTGAAAAATTTGGACGGTTTTACCGTAGTTTTTTAAAAGAATACTAATTCGACCTGTATTTATGTAAATAATAACTTCGCTTTCAGTATATAATAAATTATTGTGTTTTTGTGAAAAATAACACTACCTTTCCCCTAAAAATAACCCCACCTTTTGCAGGTCTCTAATCATAGATAATAATAGTTAGTTGAACAAACCAATATATTTAGTCCGAGAGGTTTTGTACTAAAACTAAGAGGTAACCAAGCAAAATGTATTCTTATGGACAAGTTTGTGGCTCACTTTTATATATTCAAATTAGTTTAAATATGTTGATGCTTTATTGAAGTAGTCACTTAAATTCATGCCATAAATTTTTTATTTAAAAACCTCTTTAATAGATTGAAATCTATTTTAACAATGATTTAGCCCAGTGCTCTTTTACAAATAAAAAACCTTGAAATTATTTTTAGAATTCATTTATATTTTTACCAAAAATGCTTTATTAACAATACACAATTATAATAATTGCATTAGGCCCAGATTTTTTTATTTTGCCTTGTATCAAAAACTTACTCAACACTTGTTAGATAAAATATTATCAAATTTTTATTTGGAAAACTTAGAAAATAAATCGATATAGAAATATTTAAAGTACACATTTATTTCCTTTTTAAAAACTCCACAAGATTAGAGAATTTAAATTTGTTGCTCAGACCTATGACTGCAACCGAATCAAAGTTTTTATCCCCTTTTCTGACCCTATTCAAAAATATATTTGACATCTATCACTATATTCAACTTATTAAAACGCTAAATTTGATTCCTTTATGATCAAGTTGTCACAAATCTCTAACTTTATTGTCATGAATGGGAAGTTTAAAGACTTGAGTAATAAAACTGAAAAATTAAACATAATCTTTGAGTGGAAAATTTTTAAAATTATTTTCTGTCTTATTTCTTTTGGAAATTATTTACCGCCAGAAAATTTGCTGAATTCAAAATGCCATTATCTTATAGTCTATTTATAATGTGGGTGTATTTTATTGTTGTGCCTCAGCTGCAAGAAATGCGCCTCCTGACGATCCAAGGAGGAGGGGATGGCACAGGACGTGCTCCCGAACACTCAGAGCTGCTGGAAGAAAACCTGTTTCTTCGCACCAAAGTAGACAGTCTGACAGAGCAGCTCATCAATCAGAACTTGTACCTAGTTGAGAGAGCGCATCTAGCTGAGCAGGTCAGGGCTCGTATGCATCTCAAGGTCAAACTGCTTCATATAACATTTTGGATATTGGACCCTTCTCAAGCTCTTGCAAAACTAAGATTTATAATGGCTAATCAAATTATAATGCTTTCTTACTAAGTCATATTGATTCTGAATTGAATATTGTGCTTTGAAAAGTCATTAAATGTGAATTAAATAATTTTTTATTCATAAAGTCCAATTCTAAGATTAGGCTAATTTATCTTTCTTATTAATTGATTCCAATAATAAGCCCTTAAACACATAATTCAAACAACTAATAGATCAATGTTTTCCAGATTCACAATTTTATGAGTTGATTCATAAAAATTAAATTTAAATTGAACCTCATAAGAGCTGAAATGTGTGATGAAATACTTGGCTATATTTAATATTGAAAGGAGGATAGAAGTGCAAGGCCTACACACTCGCCATAATATTGTGGGCCTCAAATTCACAACTAAAACATAATAAAAACACTTAATTATATAATTTTTTATTTTGGGGTGGGAAATGAGTCAGAAAATCTGTATTCGGGACGGCAACAGGTAATTTTAAAATTACTCTTTAGAATAATCTAGATTTAAAATATATAGTTTTCTAAACTAATATGATAAGAGTTGTTAAAGCTATAATATTAAAACCAGCTTTGATGGCTGCATGGTCTAAGGCATAAACTAGACTGCCGATGATGGGGGATATTTAGTTTGATCATGGGCGGGTGTACTTATGATGGTTTTTCCTAAATGGTTTCCCACACTATCCAAGCAAATGCAGGCACACCTCTAAATTCAATCCTTCTCATTCCTAACACACTAGAGTAATTAGTACATAAGTGTGTAACTGGAACGAGTAATAAGACGCGATGCTAAATATAAAAACTATAAAAATTAACATAATAAAATAAATAGAAGTGTGTGCGAATAGCATTTTTTATAAAATCCTAAAACAATTTTGAAGTAATATCAAAGAATACAGTTGATAAAATATTTTGTAAAACATAAAATGATAGAATATAAGGAAAATGGTGGAGCACAGATAAATGTAACACATATTTACACACTTAAATAATTTGATGCTATTATACCATCTTCCTCAGAAAGTAGTAGTAGTAGTAGTAGTAGTAGACTGAACAAGATGTTGTCTTAAGTGATGCCAACTTGATTGGTAAGAATGAAAACTTCTCTGGTGGGGTTGAAATTCACTGAATGTTTCGCTATTACTTTATGGATTGTGGTGCAAACTGGAAAAAACATTTATCGACCGCCAAATCAACAAACCATTTTGCTGGCTTCGCTTCATCGATTACATATTCATGGTGTGTGGACAGCAGGCCAAGACAATCTAACCCTATTTTTAAACCACCTAAAACCCTTTTTTGCTCTGAAGTTCACCTCAAATCAATCCCACGACCAGGCGACATTTCTTGATGTGGAGATTAGACGGTCAGATGGCCACTTCAATACATCTTAAACCCAAAAATAAACAATATCTTCATTTTGATAGCTGCCACCCATTCAACACTAAAAGATCATTCCCATACAGTCTTGCCATATGGGATCACCGTATCTCCTCCGATCCAGAATGTCTTCAAAACCTTGAAAATCTTCAAAAAGCCTTTACAGAGAGAGGATACCCCTAAAACTCTCATTAATGACCTACTTCGACTAGCTGAAACTTCACAATCACCCAAACCTGAAAAACCAGATACTATACCTCTAGTGACTAAGTACTACCCAGGCCTACAAAGAGAAATAAATATTAGCATCGCATTTTCACATATTGGAAGCATCCAGCCATACCAACAATATTCTCAAAAAACCACCAGTCCTTGTGTATAAACAGCCTCCATCACTCAGAAATTTTCTGGCACACCCTAAACTCAAAACTAAAAATGACACATCCTTCATTCATCCACTACAAGGTTCTCAACCTTGTAACAAAACAGCTTGCTAAACCTGCCAAATAAATCGTCCAGCAGTCACTTTCTCTAGCAACACCACCAATTTATCACAGTCTAGAAAACTACCCAACCTAAATATTCGATAATTTCAACCCAGAGACTACACTAGCACTACCTACCTTCCATAGAGTAATAGAAAAACATTCATTGAATTATCAACAAATTTAATTACACTTTCTATTTTCTACATTTTTTCTAAAAAAGAATTCTAAAGATTTTTAGAATTGGGTCAGATCCACTATTTTACAAATCTGATTCTGTTGTCCAAACCTTTGCAAAAAATTATGAATAAGGGAGAAAATATAAATATGATGATGATAATAATAATAATAAAATTACAAATATTATATTTGGATGAAGTTACAGGAAAGGTGGATAGTAAACATTAAAAGGAATGAACACAATATGGCTTTTACAATGAAAAAAACAACACAATCTACACTTTATATTGTAGACATTGGACAAAGAGGATACAAATAGTATCAAACATTATTTCTTATAATCCATCAATTATAACATTCATACATTGAGTTAAGTTTTAAATTATTGGTCTGGGTCCTTGTTAAGTTCATCCTAAAATTTTAATTGTTTCTGAACCACCAACTAAGCATTATTACAGCTCTAAAACAAATTTCACTTGAAAAATTGATTTTTTTTTTTATTGATTTTGGTCTCTAATCTAATTTTTTTGCAAATAATCGAATCTTGAATAGTCTAAAAGATTCTAGTGATTGTGGGCCTATCCTGTGTTTTCCAAAACCCTGAGATATAGTTTTACAAGTCATATATACTTTTTAATAGCATCTGTTTTTCTCTCTCATATTTTGTGCATTTTGCAAACCAATACATGTTAAACAGCCCTTTAAGCGTTAGTTTATTTATAAATTCTTCTGTATATGGTGAAACAAAACCTTGATTTGTATCATTCAATTTTCTATTAAATTTTGCTATTTGGTTTGGGAACAGCTAGAACTATATAAAGTGAATATAACCCACAATATTCTACTCGGGTTGGGTCTTTCAATAAAATATTTTTTTCCGCTTTGATTTAAAGACACCATATGATATTAAGTTTGTATGAAACTAGCATTAGTACATATATTGATTTAATCAAACCTGTTAAAAGCTACACATGTTTCTTGACCTTAGAACATTTGTTTTGTTACAGGAGGAACAGCGCCGTGGCGAAGGTGAACTACTACCTCGCGAGCTATCCCAAGGAACCGTAAGGACAGAGGGTCTTGACCTTGTTGACGATCAGGATGTAGCTGAAAAAATAGAAGCGTATAGTATGAAGCAGGAAAATTTAAATAACGAACCAAAGGTGTGTAGCGTCATGTCTTTAGCCCACTACAATAATTACAAACTTTTATAAGGTTGTGGATTGTTTCAAACTTTTTAATTTGGTTCTTGATTTTGATGCTATTTAGAGTATTTGTAAATAATTTGAAATTCCAAATATTAATATTAGAAATATTCATGTAGGGTTAGAAATTTCATAATCAAATAGAGCCCAAATTGGAATTCTTTGGAATTTAATCTGAATCTAAATGTCAAACTTTTGAATAATTCGGTAGCAGAAGTTTAACTCTTATAAACAAACTAGTTTAATGCAAATGGGGATGCTCCATATTGGTATTAAATACCATGAACAAAACACACGTCAAACTACATTGTGAAATAGGGCTGTGTCAAGTCCACATTTTCAACTCGAAGCGAAGTTGAATTGATTTAATATTAGATATTTCCAAAACTGAATCCCAATTTGAATATTGTATGAAAATATTATACTTTGCATCACTATGTAAATTGATTTAGTAAATATAATTTACAAAATGTTATATTCGATATAAATCATTAAGGAAAACCTCTTTTTGCTTTATGAAGTAACTGTATTATATTATATTCGGAAGAAGGTTCAGGAAAAGTGGTTAGAAACATATAAAAGGGGGACATCCATGTCCTTTATGTTGTGCGTTTCACACTCCTCCCTGATGAGATCCGATGGAATGAAACCTATGTCGGGGGATTGGGCGATGACGATTAATTTTCTTGAAGAGACAACCATTACCTCTTTGTCCATTGGCAGCAGTGTAAAGTGTGAACTGTGTTCTTCTTTTCATTGTAAAGGCCATATTGTGTTTGTCCCCCTTTTTTGTGTTTCTATCCACCTTTCCTATACCTTCTTCCAAATATAATATAATAAAATGTTACATTCCAAATACAATTAATGTTTAGTCTTAAAATTAAAAAGTAAGTTATCATCAAATGCAATAGTTATTTTATTTCAGATTTTTTTTTTATTAACACTAATCTGTGATGGAAATAGCAGCAAAAAATTTAAAAAATAAACATTAATGTGTGTTTTAACTTGAAATATTTGTTTTGGCGAATCCATAACTTTACTCTCAAATATAAGTTTAAGAAATCAAATATTCAAAGCCAAGTCAAAATCCGTTTTCTGTAATAATGGTTTGATTCATCACCATGAACCTTCTCCAGTCACTTGAATGCTGTGTTAGAGTGCTCTCCCTCGCTCTTACACTCGCTACATATCTCCCTCTAGGATATGGTACTAATACACATCTCTCCCTTATAGGCCTTGCTTCACATGACCAGCCTACAGGTCTGTTACCTTCCAGATCTCTTTTCCAACCATTCTCTTGCTATTCTCCTTGGATCCATTATTTTTACATGGCTAACCATTTCAATCTTGAACCAGCTGTGGTTTCTCAAATTATTTGTTTACTATGGATCTTATCTCTTCTTGTATTTCAAACCATCATACTTGTTATTCAATGGTTTTACTCTACATTATTTCATCCATTACATTAATAAAAAACCGGTGACAATGTGAAACCCTATTTTACGCTTTTACTTGTTACCAACCAGATTAACTCTGTATGTTTTTATTCACTCCACATGGTAGAGAATAGGGAGGGCTAAAGTCATCCTGCTTTAGTAATCCTTCATCGATGTAATGTTACTTTTTGGTTTTCTCAAATTTTGTCTGTGGCTGTTAGTAATTTTTAAAATTCAAACACGTAGTTCAAAATTGATTTTTTTCTCTATTTCTTGCCTGGAACTCGCTTACACTTTTTTTAAACTAGTTTCATGTAACTTGTAAAATTTTTATACACAAATATTAATCTATTTTGTCATGTCTAAATTCAAGCCTAGTAAGATGGTAGTGAAAAATATATGGCTTGAATAAAAAACTAATCAGGACCATAGGCTGAAAGTTCATTTCCATTTTATAAGGCAGGACTACGTTTGAACATTTCTATAATTACTTCAATAATGTAATTAAAAAAATAATAAAAACTAAGTTAAAATCAATAATGGATTATCAAGTTATTTGATTCGTAAAACTCGAGAGCGCTTACTAAGTTATCAGCTTACCTGAATCGATTTTAAACAAACAATCGATATAAGATACGTATCCTAGTAGTGATAAATACAGTTTTATCTCTGTCTGACTGACTTGTTGACAGTATTTATTTTTAATGAAACCCAACAAAATGTAATTCTAGTTTTTATTTTTAGTTTTTGAAGAGTTTTAATGTGTTCATTAAAATATTTAAAAGATTTTTGGTGAGGTGAAAGTTTATAAGTGAGGATGTACTGAAACGGTTGAGTCAAAGTTTCCCATACAGGAGGGAGGGTAGGGTACTAGGCAAATAATATTTTCTACGCTTAACATTTTTTTAAAGAAGATTTTATTCATGTTTATCTCTTTTTTCTAACAAAATAAATATTACGGATTAAGTTGTGCTTTTCAAGTAGGTATAACTAAGTAATTTTTGAATTAAAAATATTATGCTTTGTTTGTTTACAAGGTGAAAGATTCGATAATCGAATCCAGTACATCCCCGAATCTCTAATACTTGTCAGAATTCGAAGATTCGAGAGGCCCGTCACTAATACACACACAACACACAAATAATAATGTTAGAAAATAAAATATCTTTCACTTTCTTTAATAGTTATTTTTAATAGTATTAATTGTTGTATTTTTTATTTCATTTATTTTTGATATGGATAGAAATATAAAGGCTCAAAAAAAAGTTTCTTTGTTTCACTGATTCTAAACAACTTGATTCTCTATGATAATAATATTTTGTAAGTAAATTATGATGGAATGCTTTGTAGAATTACAAAAACCTATATTATGATATACCTAAATCACAATTCACATAGATTACCAAAGTGTTAAAGAACCATTAAGTAAGTTTTAAACCAAGAGGAGTTTCAAGGGGTTTCAAACATACCAAAAAAATAATATTCAAGGGGTTTAAAACCCATATAAAATTTACTTGGGATTTTAAACCTTAAAACATTTCAGGTGTTTCAAACATAGAAAACGTTTATAGTTAGCTACATATAAACACTATTTTCAAAGAGGATTAACTATTAAATATAATATTTTAAAATTAATTTTTTGCTTTTTATTATTCATTATTTGTTCAAAATTTGACTATTTGTTTAAATATAAAATGCTATTCGCACAACCTTATTTATATTATGTTTTTATGATATACAATTTGTAGACCTATTATATTTAATAATGTGAAAGATTCTACGAGTGTTACTGTAAAGTATAAAAACAATATCCATTTTTAATCTAGAATTAATCTAAAGCATCATTTTTATTATTTACCGTTCTCGTCGCCAATATTTTGAATAATTTCCTGTCCTGTTCCCGCCGCGATATAAAAATATCATTCCCGTTCCATCCCTAATTAATTTATATTATAAAAATAAATAAATATATATGGGAGTTGGGTTTATTCATTAGTTGAGTATTTTAAAAAGCTCCAGAGTTGGAGTGATTCATAATTTTAAAATGTTAAAATATATTTGTTCATTTTAAATTAGGGCTCTGCAGAATCCCGAACTTCGAAAAAATGGCTGTTCCCAAAATTCGACCAATAAATAATATTTCCCAGAATCTTTTAGGAAAAAATATAAAAAATTTACAAATAAAGATCGGCAATCAATGTCAAGTTTTTATTTAAATTTCTTTGAAAATATGATTAGTTTATTAAATCTAGATTAACCTTTTCTTCCTTTAATCCTTTAGCTGCATATTTAATTTTTACTTCTTAATTTCCAAAATGCTAATTATTAGTCATGGTTTAAATTAGGATGGATAGCCAGTACACTTACCTTGGTGATACTGGAGTAGAAATTGTTAAATTAGGAGGGATAGCCAGTACACTTACCTTGGTGATACTGGAGTAGAAATTGTTAAATTAGGAGGGATAGCCAACACACTTACCTTGCTGATACTGGAGTAGAAATTGTTAAATTAGGAGGATAGCCAGCACACTTACCTTGGTGATACTGAGTAGAATGTTAAATTAGGAGGATAGCCAGTACACTACCTTGGTGATACTGGAGTAAAATTGTTAATTGGAGGGATAGCCAACACACTTACCTTGGTGATACTGGAGTAGAAATTGTTAAATTAGGAGGGATAGCCAACACACTTACCTTGGTGATACTGGAGTAGAAATTGTTTAGAGAGAACACTAAAAAAATCCAAAATCTGATAGTTTGCATGATCATGATCATGATTATGATTATGTAATGTGATTTTGAACTAATAGTGCATTTTCAATATAAAATCTAGCAACACGTTGTTTATAAATCACATAATATATATTATACCGATAAAATCTAATATGTAACATTTTACCCAAATTCAATGCTATTCTGGTATAAGAACCATCCTTTATTTTACTAGCAACCCACAAATGTCAAACCAATCGCTAAATGAGGATTTGGCAGGCCTAATAAAAAGAAAACTTTAGAAAACTAGGTTACATTAACACATCTTTAACAATTTTGGTCTACATTGGTGCTCTCCTCAGTTTAGTCTACAAGATCATTTATCTGTGTATGGCATGGTTTCAAAATAGGAACAAAAATAAAATATAAATTAGAAGAAATAAAATAAACTTTAAAACTCACTGAATTATTGAATCTTTCAATTGCCATACTAATCAAATATTATATTTATTACCCTTCTCATGACACAAATTTATCAACCATAAATGAAATATCACTAACAAAGTAGAATAACGGGTTAAATATAACAAATACTACACTAATACATCCCTCAACAATGTTTTCTGTCACATAAATATATCACGTATGCTACACGTAGTGAAATGCGGAAGTAAACTAGGGCTAGTATCGTTATGATTTATCAGCTGTTAATTGACAGTTCTCAAAACTAACACCAGATGTCAGAGGCGCACGGGCATGCTAGTTTGAAAAATTCGGTGTTCTAACAACACCCTTGTGGCTATTTCCAACCGTCTCAAAAAAAAAAAGGTAGATAAAGTTTACACGTCGTGGGGTAAAGTTTATTTCCGCAGTCACTGGCTATAATGCTGAGATCAGATATATCTGATTAACACAGCAAAAGGGTTCATTGAATGGACACGAAAAACTGCAGTCGCTTTTATTTTGAAACCCCTTACAAAACAACTGAGCACCACTAAATAACATAACCACACTGAAGAAAATTGAATATATTTCCCTGAATAGATTCAAGTCAGGACAACATATATTTAACGTAAAATAATGATGAAGCGACTTTTAAATCAAACTATGCTCCAAATACACCGATCTACAACACTCTTATTTGCATAAAGACAAGTCTATTGTCAGGGTGTCCATCCACCTGGAAAACAGTGAAAAGTCAGGGAATTTAATTAAATCTCTAATTTCACATAGTAACAAAAAAAATACTCCAATTCTATTTACACTAGTCAGTCACATTTTTCTATCGTTTAATACAAACCACAATCTCTTTTAACACAGTTGAACATACTAATTTTAACTCTTGACGTTAATAGTGAAGTTTTGTGCATTATCCATCTTTCCATCCTTCTACTTCACATCTTTATTTGTACAAAGCAATATTTTAATGTCTCAATATGATATCACTGAAATCTAACTTGGATCTCTCTACCCATTGGCCCATCATTTCAGGCTGTAACTTTCATAGTTTCACAATTTCAGAGTGTGTAAGTGTTTAAAAATATTATTCCATCAAGTTGCGATCTTAATAAAATAATGTTTGTAATACAAGGTCCTGATGCCTGCTATGCCAGCCATGCTGAAGTGCAGCATCTGCTCGAAAAACTTTAACCATAAACGGTTACTAAAGAGACACATGTTGATTCACAGCGATATAAGGAATTATCCGTGCTGCTTCTGTGACAAGAGGTTCAAAGATAAATCCGACCTCAATAAACACACCCGGATACACACAGGTGGGTGTAGAGGTTTTCCCAGTAATATCTGGTTGATATAATATTTAAAACTAATATTTTAAGATTATTTTGCTTGGAACTTGTTTCTTATAAACTAAGAAATATATAGTAACTTAATTATCAATGTACCAGCACTGCTCTGTTAGCAATACTATTATAAGTACAACTGACAGAGACTAACCATTTTAGTCATCGTAGTCAAGCACACTGACACTTAGCTAACACTGTCCTTGTAGGACTATGGGACTTTGGTTACATCTCATGTCCTGACAGAGAGGACAATTATTATATCGCTAGGCCTGACTGATAAGTCTTTGTGTCCTAGATAAAGCTTGTGATGATGTGTTTAGAAAATATATGTAAAATAGCAAAATGAGTTCAGTCTAGTGTTGGTGTCAAGTCTTTTAACATTAGCTTTTGATTGCAGGAGAACGGCCTTACACGTGTGACTTGTGTGATAAGGCTTTCACACAAAAATGTGCACTTAGGTCCCACTGCCTCAGCATCCACGGGGTGCAATATGGTACACTTACAAAGGTAATATTTTTTTTATCAAACATACGAAAGGATTTACTAATATTTCATGCTTAAGATTGCTGGTGGAGGGTTAATAATGGTAAGGAAACATAGATGCTAGGTTAGAATCTAAGTCTAATTACAGATCAATTTGGTTATAGCAACAACTTTGCTATAGCATTAATATTGATCACTATTAATTAAATCTCGATGAAACATGCTTTCCATGCCTTTCTTGCAAGGACATATTGAATAACCAAATCACTTAAAAGGATATCTGGAACAAGGTCCTAACCCCACCCGATTTCTTTGCATGGGTAGAAAAAAATTAAAGTTGGAGTGGAAAGGGGAGGCATATATATTGCCTTAGCTGGTCACTTCCTAGAACCTAGCACTTTTCCATCAGGCACTTAGGGCAGTAAAAAGTAAAAAGGGTAAGGAGGGAAGCTTCAGAGGTGGGAGAGACCTTCTCCTATCCTATATCTAAACAATACCAAGTGAGGTTGAGTATGCTCAGAAAATGTATGAAAAGAGCTTAAGTTACAAACAAGCTCCAAAAGCAGACGAGTGTACAAAGGTGCAAAGAAAAGAACAATGTTTAGTGTGGAGAATAAACTAAATGGAAAGTGAAAAGAATCAAACTGGTCTGTGCAGGGACTTTACTTTACTTAGTTATTCTGCTTTAAGAACCATTCTTTATTTTACTAGCAAACCCACAAATGTCAAACCAATCGCTAAATGAGGATTTGGCAGGCCTAATAAAAAGAAAACTTTAGAAAACTAGGTTACATTAACACAACTTTAACAATTTTGGTCTACATTGGTGCTCTCCTCAGTGTAGTCTATAAGATCATTTATCTGTGTATGGCATAGTTTCAAAATAGGAACAAAAATAAAATATAAATTAGAAGAAATAAAATAAATTTTAAAACTCACTGAATTATTGAATCTTTCAATTACCATACTAATCAAATATATTATATTATTACCCTTCACATGACACAAATTCATCAATCATAAATCAAATATGATCATGTTGATTGTGGTATGTAAAAGAACCCGGGAAGGCACGTGAAAATATCTTAACCAGAAAAATTGTAAGTCCCTTTCTCTTTTGCTAATAGAAATTACGTTGTGCTGATATAACCAGTTGGTTCAGAAAGTACATGTTAAATACCTCAAATAAATAAAATATAAATAAAAAAGCCTTTTTTTGTCACTTGTCTCACCATTACGTTCAGTGTTAATGATAATTACAATTTATGAGTAAAATTAGCACACACAAAAAATCACTAAAATTTATGAAGGGAGGAGTCCATGGGGTGACACCAACCCTTGTTATACCACTGATTCAATTGATACGTGCATTAGGAGACTCTAATGACAGGGTAGAGTAGTAACTTGATACATGCATTAGGAGACTCTAATGACAAGGTAGAGTAGTAACTTGATACCTGCATAGGAGACTCTAATGACAGGTAGA
>JBCFYV010001942.1:0-41772 GCA_039000515.1 Timema cristinae | reverse complement strand
TTGAAAGGAAAGGTCAGGATAAAATATAGCTAGCAGATTTATTATATTAGCTTTGTATTCTATTTGAACCCACTAGTTTTGTTTTTCTTCCTATTCCAATCAAGTAAAATGTTTATGTCTTTCTTAGTATTTTATATCTATTTTAACATCCCACATTACAACAACTCTTTATTTTTAAATTTGTGACTCTCTTCACTTGATTCATTATATCACATTGTATACAATTAACATGTCGGCAATCACCTTCATGTCGATGTTTCAAGATTCTGCCACATCAACGCACGTGCATACAACCGGTCCTCCCTTATATCTCCTCCACAACTCCACTAATCTTTTCTTTAACCTTTTCCCATTCCTTCTCTACATTTGCATCTCATCCTTGGGTATTAAGCTTATTTCCTTTCTTAAATAGTTCTTTCTTTTTATTTCTAAGTGTCGACACCCTTATCCTTCTTTCCCGTTTTCCTGAATTCCTATTGCCCCCTAAGTCTGCTACCAGTAACCTGTGGTCATTATCTGGAGACACATTTGGTATCACCTTTAAGTTTACAGTCTGCCATTTTATTTCCTCGTTCCTCACTCGATTTTTGTTCCCTGTTCCAACCGTTTCACATAATTTTATGACCGTCTCTTTTCTGTCTATACCAAATGTTTGCCATCTTCATTTCATTTTGTACACACATTCCATTAACTTTCCAACTTCCTCATTTATCTCTCCCATCCGTCATATCCTAACACTTCCTCAAAAAACTCCTCTCTCTTCATTTACTTTTGCGTTCAGGTCCCCCATTACAACTTGCCACTCTTTTCCCATATGAACTTCCAAATCTTCCTCAAATTTGTCCTTTTCTTATGATGGTCATCACACTTGTGATCTATTTGCACCTTTCAGCTCTGCCTGCAAAGCCTACTTCAGTTCTCCTTCCTTCATCATTTCCCATCCAGTACAAAATATATTCTATACTATTTCTATAGATATTTATTTAAATTCCATGATACTGTAAGCCTATACAATTATTTGCAAAACTTCAGTTTGAGATAAACCACGGCTATGGGTAAAACACCCTATTATATACAGTAGTCTCCCACTTTCCGATGTCAATGGGACCGAAGCGACCTTGGATAACCAAAAACCTGGATAGCATGTAACACCATTGATTCCTTTCAAATCCTCCAGTTTTTTTTCACACATTTTAAAGAATTTTCTTGCATATAACCTGAACAGATAGCTAGATGCAGTGCTATTTTTGTTTTTTTAAATTTATAATCATGATTTAAAAAAACTACTGCATTAAAGTTGAACACATTAAACTCTCAGAACTTTAAAATAAATCTCAAAATCAATAATCTACAGCCGTAACGCTCTGACAGGCAACCGACTCGACCAAGTCGAGTGGCAGACAATATTTACGGCACTACAGTATATTATATATAATATATTATAAACAATGAGTAACCTGATGATTCACTTTGCTACTCATACCCAGCCTATTGTCACGAAACATAAATTGTGTAACTACCTCAGATGAACGGGTCTCAAGCCACGGTGGGCCATAGCAGCCCTGTGATGTGTTTGTTTCTCAATGTGGACACCAGGAGCTCTACCTGCCTTGGCTGGAGTCGAAGCAAAACAGTCTCAGACTTATATGCACAATATGCTATAATAGTCTCCTTGTGAGAGATACTGTACCTAGTCACCTTCATCGTTTTATCTAGTATATGTTGATCCACCAGTTCGGTTAGAGAGTAACAAACAAACTCATCGGGGGTGTTTTAACACTTGTGGGGTAGGGAATTTAGGACAAGAACCAAAATAATATGTTTAGTGACGTGAGTTATTATTTGTAAGATACAGAAACAGATACAGTGAGTAATATTGCAAGATTTGACATAGTAGTAGTGTCTGAAATAATATAGTGACAAATGAATCCCTGACCACTCTACTACGTAGCCTCATGGTTTGTTTGAAGGGTTCCTTTATGTAATCCTACAGCTTGCAGAGGTTCTATTCAAACTACATCCTCTAATGAAGTATTGAAAACAAACGAACCATCGGTCAAGTGCCAGCATCTGTCTGGCATGTCAACAGTAATAAATCAACGTATCAACCTAAGAATGGTTTACAACACTCCCTAGTAACTGTGTGTTTCTGTATGCCATGTTGTGGTCGAGTCACTTATGTAAATTACCCCCATCTTCCATCTTTCTTCTCACATCTCTTCCTTAAAGTCTTCCTTGCAGTTTTTTACCTCCATACTTTGATTCCATCACTCTCCTCGACTATCTCATGTACCCCGACTCTTGTCTGGACCACTCCATGGCCTCCCTCCTTGTCTAACGTACATCTAATATCCACGCTGCATATGTGTAGCTTTGGGTATAAAGTACACCTTTAATAGCATGTCTTTGGGTGTGCATGGTAAATTTTTACTAATTTTTTAGGTTATGTTGTTAAACTTATGGTTCTCAACACACACACTCCCCCACCTATTTAATATCTGGTATACCTCAGGATAATTGTGTGTGTGTTTATCCTACTTAAATGCTTTGTAACAGTAAGTTGTAAAAATAAAGGTTTTATTGGTAGCAATTGTTGACACTAGTTAACTTACCTGTAAAGATTTTTTAAGCACCAACATCATAACCTAATAAGCCATTATTTACATATTTATTAATTAATAATTACATAGTTTTCAACCAAGCTCGTCTAAGAATATATTTTTTATGGGTGGTGTAAAGAATGTAATTACTAACTCGTTAACATTTTAAAAAATTAATCGAGAAAAAAGGGGGTCAAATGACCCAATAGTCGACAGTGTGGAGAGTCCTATTCACCTTCCTTCTCCTGTTCTCTTACTTATTATTATGCTCACAATTAAAACACAACAAAACAAATTATGTATTTTTTCAGGGCACATCAGTCCCCTTCTTCAGCAGAAGAGAGTAAAACACAGACTGGACTATGGTTCCATAGCTAGAGGTAGTATTATCATGGTCACTTAGGATATGTTGTTGTCTGTTCAAACTTGTGTTTTGACTCTCGGTAGATGGATACAATGTTGTATTTTATATTATATTTAATTGTGAACTCTAAGGCCTACAGTTTCCTGGTAGGTATTGTGTGTAGTCCTTGCCCTTTTACTCCCCTTTTAATGTTTATTTTAATACAACCAGTTTGATGCCATTTTTCCTTTGATTTATTAATTTATGGCATTAAGAATGCGAAAGTTTGTTGCCACACAAAAGTAGGCCACTATCCCTATCTTTAGATAGTTCTATCCATGTCCACCTCATTACACCCTAACTCTATCTCAAGCTGGTTCTATTCAGTCCACCTCATTACACCTTATCCCTATCTTGAGCTAATTCTACCCAGTCCACCTCATTACACCTTATCTCTATCTTGAGCTAGTTCTATCCAGTCCACCTCATTACACCCTATCTCTATCTTGAGCTAGTTCTATCCAGTCCACCTCACTACACCCTATCTCTATCTTGAGCTAGTTCTATCCAGTCCACCTCATTACACCCTATCTCTATCTTGAGCTAGTTCTATCCAGTCCACTCATTACACCCTATCTCTATCTTGAGCTAGTTCTATCCAGTCCACCTCATTACACCCTATCTCTATCTTGAGCTAGTTCTATCCGTCCACCTCACTACACCCTATCTCTATCTCAAGCTAGATCTATCCAGTCCACCTCATTACACCCTATCTCTATCTCAAGCTAGTTTTATCCAGTCCACCTCATTACACCCTATCTATATCTCGAGTTAGTTCTATCCAGTCCACCTATTACACCTTATCTCTATCTCAAGCTAGTTCTATCCAGTCCACCTCATTACACCCTATCTCTATCTCAAGCTAGTCTATCCAGTCCACCTCATTACACCCTATCTATATCTCAAGCTAGTTCTATCCAGTCCACCTCATTACACCCTATCTTATCTCAAGCTAGATCTATCCAGTCCACTCATTACACCCTATCTCTATCTCAAGCTAGTTCTATCCAGTCCACCTCATTACACCCTATCTCTATCTCAAGCTAGATCTATCCAGTCCACCTCATTACACCCTAACTCTATCTCAAGCTGGTTCTATCCAGTCCACCTCATTACACCCTATCCTATTTTGAGCTAGTTCTATCCAGTCCCCCTCATTACCCCTATCCTTCTGAGCTGTTCTATCGGGCCAACCTATTATCACCTTTTCCCTATCTAGCTAGTTCTATCCAGTCCACTCATTACCCCCTATCCTATCTCGAAGCTAGTTCTATCCAGTCCTCCTCATTACCCCCTATCCTATCTCGAGATAGTTCTACCCAGTCCCCCTCATTCACCCTATCTCTATCTCAAGTAGTTTATCCAGCCCACCTCATTACACCTATCCCTATCTTGAGTGTTCTATCCAGTCCACCTAAATTACACCCTATCCCTATCTTGAGTAGTTCTATCCAGTCCACCTCATTAACACCCTATCCTATCTAAGCTAGTTCTTTTCCAGTCCACCTCATTACACCCTTTATCTCTATCTCAAGGCTAGTTTATCAGTCCACCTCATTACACCTATCTCTATCTCAAGCTAGTTTATTCCAGCCCAAACCTCATTTACACCCTATCTCTATCTGAGTAGTTCTATCCAGTCCACCTCATTACACCCTATCTCTATCTAAAGCTAGTTCTATCCAGTCCCCCTCATTACACCTATCCCTATCTTGGTTAGTTTACCCGGGTCCACCTCATTACACCCTATCTTATCTGAGTTAGTTCTATCCAGTCCACCTCATTACACCCTATTCCCTATTCAAGCTAGTTCTATCCAGTCCACCTCATTACACCCTATCCTATCTTGAGTAGTTCTATCCAGTCCAACCTCATTACCTATCTCTTCTTGAGTAGTTCTATCCAGTCCACCTTTTAAACCCCCAATCCCTATCTAATTTTAGTTCTATCAGCCCACCTATTAACCCTACCCTTATCTAGTAGTTCTATCCGTCCCCCTCATTACCCCTTTTTTAAATCGTTGCAACTATTCTTATGAATTTTACCAACTAATAAATACAATATTTTATTTAAAATCCATAGCATATTTTATATGTACTTATTAATACTTTAAAAAAAAAAACCATCTCAAAGCAAATATCTCTTGGTTAAAAAGACGGAAAAGATTATAAGCATTTGGTAATGGAGCAGGTCAAAACAACCCATTGTTTTTTGTTTTGTTTTTGCATCAAGGCACATTTAATCTAGAAAACATAATCTTTACATATTTATGGGTCAAATAGAAACAAATTTAATACCGAGCACGTCTGACAACTTAGCTCAATTGGTAGCATGTCTGTGTACTGAGCTAAGGGTCGCGGGTTAGATTCTGCTTCGGTGGCCACATGGTCCGAGGCATCAGACTTATAATAGACTTGACTGCCAACTACGGAGAGATTGTAGTTCAAATCTCGGTTGGGTGTATTGGAGGGCAAACTTCGTAAAAAATTATCAACCTTCTTCATCACTAACACATTAGCATAATTATTAGATATGTGTACAACCCTAACAGGTAGCAAGATGTGGTGATAAAAAAACTTTCCCTTAAAGATACAAACAAGTGATTGTATTAGTGAAAAAGTCGCCCATCCTTAATGTTTCTCACCAATTGAATAATTAATGAGTTTAGGTTTACTTGATAACAACATTCAAATACATCAGAATTTCATTTAGCTTGTTAAAAAAGGATTACAAATTAATTCCATTGAGAAATCATACAAATAATTCACTTATATAAATTTTAGTCATTAGCTACATCATATTTATTTAAAATAAAATTGAACATCATTATGACTGATGCAATATAACATTTACTTGCTTTAGCGCACTTCACATTCATTCTCTAAGTTACCTAGGTCTCAAATGTAGTGCCGGGATCACAATCAACTTACGTTCATGTAACGAAAGGAAACAATGTGTTGTTAAAGGGATTAACGCAACTTAATAATTCAAATAAAAAACACATAATGAATTAAGACAGTTTAAAAACAAATTCAGGGTGTCCAGCCAAACTATATTTTAAAATTCTCTGCTTTTCCAGGTTTCCCAGAGCCAATTTACAAATTTTACAGTCACTATAAATTACGCACATTATTTTATTAAGATTGTAGCTTGATGTGATAATATTTTAATGGACACAGCGCCTATACGGTTTGAGGATGCATCATTGTATGAAGGGGTTAGAGGGTATCAGCCTGAGGCAATGGACTATGAGATAGTACGACCTAAGTTAGATTTCAGTGCGATCGTACTGAGACATTAAAATATTACTTTACACCTGTACAGTTTATAAATTATTGTGAGACACTCTCTTCATAAGTTTCTTCTTCCCGTTATTACATAATCGAATTATCACATGTGTATAAACAAGCCTCAGCTTAAGCTTAAGATGCGCGGTAGAGGAGTGGGAAGACAACTAAATTACCTGTTGACTTTGAGAATGATCAAGTGTCTTAAAAGAGATTTGTGGTGTGTATTGACGAGTAAAAAATATTATTTTGACTGGATACTCTGAAATTGTTCACTAAAATGAAACCCTAGAATTCAGGTGTGATTAGGCTTCAAGTACTCTCATTGGAAGATTTACTGGAGCTACAAAATAAAGTGTGTCAAGAGGGCTACGGCTTAGTGTCGCGAGACGTGGAAAAACAAACAAAACCAAAAAGTAGTCTGCACATCAAAATTGCAAACAAATGAAGTAATAAAAAGATATTTGGCATTTCTTGCAATATAATTGGCTGACAGTAACATGTGGTACTCTTCATTTGATGTTCACGTAACATGTCCCCTGGACAACTTTTACGCTAAGTAAACGCATCGCAATGGATTACATTAAAAATATAGAGGAGATCTTTACGTTGTTAACATACAGTTGATTGTGATTTTGGCATAACCAAAGACTTTTATTCTGTACCTGCAAACAATTGCTCCAAACAATAATGTAATCTAAAAAGAAATCAAACCTCAACAAGCAGATAAAATTATGCCTAAACACTCTCAAACCCTTGTATCTGTATCGTCTTTCCCAAAACCTTACCAAGAAATCAAAAAATTTGAAACCAAAAGAAATAACTTTATCATAAAACTTTTGATAGAATATTTACCCAAAACATAAAACCTTTCTTTGATTATGTTACCTCGATATGCTTAGACTCATGCAGATTCCAAGTGTTTTTGTTTCAGTATTTTGATGCAAAACAATGCTTGACAGTATATGTGAACGCCAGTTCTCTGAGAAACTTTTCTATGATCCTTAGACAAAATGCTTGACTGCTTATTCATTAATATGTAAATGTTGAAACCATAAACAAAATAAAGATGTACAAAATTAATACTCACTATACAGTATATTATACATTTTAAACACAACTTTCATATATTACAATATATACAATCAATTTTTTTAAACTGCCTTTTATTTTTTCCAGGCAAATTTTATAATTCAAATGATTACATATTTAAATAATTCTACATTAAATGTCTAATGCTCTACTTTTAAAGATACATGAAATATTGGGTAGAGAATGTTTACACTTTCTTTAAAATGAACTTTTTATATATAAAAAAAACTCTTGGAGTTATTAATTAAATAAACACACAAAAAAAAGTCAGCCACTAAAATATTTTGGGTTGGTTTGTTAGATATTTAATTAATTTTGAAGAGGATTAAAATGTATCAATCAGGGTTCACAGCCTCTTGGTTCCTACTTTTGCCCCAAGATCTAGTTTTTTAATGTATTAATCTATCCAAAATTGTTTTTTGATTGGATTTTAATGGACTTTAAAGGTTGAGTTAAGCATGGTTGATTTAAAAAATTTAAAATACAAACAATTAAACACATGAAGATTGTTTTTACTCAATTATTAATAATATTATTGAATATAAGTTTTAGCACATTAGGGTTTTTAAGTTGGCAATTCTGTATCTATTATTTGAATAAGTTTAGTTGCTAGTTACTTTGTTACTAAATTTGGTTCATATAAGAGGTTTAAATAAAACTATTTTGTGAGAATTTGATTAATGTTAATTGAAATAAAAGATCTATAATCTGTGTTGGGTGAGGGAATAAATAAATAATATCCCACTTACAAGATATGAGTTAGCTACAAAAAAAAAAAAAGATTTTAAACGCATGGTAGCTGTTGAATTCTGTGCTTGTGAAACCCTGTGTAATGTTGAGCAAATTTTTCCCTAAATTATAATGAAAATAGTAAGTATATGGTGACATTTTTTGTTTCTAATATCAATTATAAGTTTTTTTGTAAAAAAATAGTATTTTTTTAACTTTATTTAAAAGTGTAAATTTTTCTTTACCAAATTATTTAAAAAGGGGCATATGTTTGAAAAATTGTGAAAAAAATATCACAAGAAAAATAAGGGGAGGGACATTTTTTCCTACAATCACAGAGCATGTATAAATTTATGGATATATTTGCTGTATAAAAAAAATAATGGATTTTAGGAAAATTTTTAAATTTTTGAGTTATAAGTAATGTGAAAAGGTTGCAATATTTTTTTTTTAATCCCCCAAAAGATAAAAACAATTTTAACTATCTAAAACTGAAACAAAGTGAAATATCATTTTTGATACTAAAGGTTGTCTCAAATTTTAAAATACTTAAATCCCTGATGAATTTTAATCTATTTCTCTTTTTAAAATAAAGCTTCATAAAGAAATGAATAGTATTGAATTAAAAATAAAAACAAAAAACATCTTAAAATCTGTAAAAACCCAACCCCCAAAAAAAACACTTAATTTTTTTCTAAATTCACATTTTTCTTGTGGTTTTTTAGTACGGAAAAAATATATTTAAACTGGTTATGGATAAAGTTAAAATAAATTATAATTTAAATTTAAAATTTTAAATCACCCTTAAAAATTAACAGGTCAGTTTTTTTTAAGTTAAAAAAATATAATGGTTTAAAATAGTTTAAAAATATCTCCTCCGGCACTTTGAAAAAATCCAAAAAATGTACCACCAAAAAACTTTTTGAAACAATTTTTTTAACCTGGTGAATAATGAAACAACACATTTATTATTAATTTCTTTTAAAACCACTCCTAAAAAAAATAGTTATTTCAAGCTAAAAATATAAAAATTGATGGATATATTTAAAAACTATTTTTGAAAAAATAAAAAATAAATTTTGACCCGGGGGTTGAAAAAAAAGAAATTAACTATATATTGATGAATAAAGTGCGTGTTTTTCCTAGAAATATCCTTCCAAAAACTTATTTTTATTTTAAGTTGACCCAAATATTTTTACGGGAAAAAAAAATTGGCCAATTCATAGTTGGTTTTTTTAGTGCATACGGAATGTACCGGTTGTTGGAAAGCGCACGCTTAATAAAAAAAATAAGGTCAAAACAGAGGGAGGGAGGGGAGAGGGTGTTACTTTCAGTGTCAGGAACGGAAATTCGTAGGCCCCTGTTAGTGGCAAACATGTCCGATATTTAAAAAAAAACCCCCGGGGCAGGTTTGTAAGCAAGAAAATTGTTTTTAAAAAAGGGGGTTTTCCCCCGGGTCTCAAAAAAAACAAGGGAAATGAACAAAAGCTAAGATATAAATTTTAAATAAAGAAATACGCAAGTAAAACAAACAAATAGCTACAGACTGCTAAAAGTTTTTGTTTGAGGTATTTCCGAGAATTTTTATTTTTCATGTAAACCACCTTCAAAATTTTAGGGTAAAATTTTATGTGCTATGATAAATAAAAATGAAAGGAAAAACATTTTTTTTGAAGCACCAAATTTTTTTTTCGTTGATAAATGTTTTTTAAAAGGGGTTTAAAAAACAAGATTTGGGGGACACACCTTAGATAAACCACTCCCCCCTATTTTTTTTTCCACCGGGGATAAACTGTGTTTTTAAAGAGAATTTTTAAATGATTTCATCATTTTTTGCAGATCCCTTTTAGTAGAAAAAATTTTTGTTGTAAAATTTTTTTAAAAAGCCATGACCTAAAAAATGTTGGACAGGTTTTATTTTTCCAGGTATTAAATTTTTAGAGTATTTTCCCAAAACGAGTTAAACCTGAGAAAGTGCCCCTATGGAGACAAACTATTGGCTGTTTCTAAAAGTTTCAGTTCCTTATGTTATCGCCTTGATAAAATAAAATTGTATGGACTGCTGTTTTATACAGTAAAATTTTTTCCATAGGTGGGGATTACTTAATGACAGATGATCATTTAAAGACTTACTTTAATGCATTCATACGTAAAGTGTGTGATCTCAACGTCACTTTTGATAGATTTATATATATAAATATAGTGTTCTGTGCCAGAAAAATTCGTTCCTTTCCGTTTATATTGGTTTAAGCTATACACCTATTTACTAATGTGTAAAAGGTTTAGAAAAGTTGAATTTAGGGGCGTGTACTCACTTTTTTTTATGGAGGGGGTGCAAAAACCCACTCTCAGTACCTTGCCGGGACAAAACCAAAATTCCCAATTTTGGGAGTTCAGACTACTGAGAGTTTGGGTTACCTCTTTTTCTTTTTGTTACTACAGTTATTTTTCCCTTTGGGACTTAATTAGATAGTAAAAAAATGAATACTATATTAAACAGTACATTAAATTCATAGAAAATAATGTTTGTTCAAGAAAAACATAATCCCAATGTGTTAAAAAAAAACGTTAGTAACCGAATGAAAAACTATGTTCACATATTGTTTGGCCTAAGCAAAAAGATGTCTCTGGCGAATTAATTAAATTTTCGGTTAAATTTACAATTATTGCAAAAAAAGATCTAGACAGATAAAATGCAAATGCTCAATTTAAAAAATAGAGCCTCTGTAAATAATATAAAATTAGTAAACGTTTTTAATTTTGAGTGCAAAAAAAAAACCCTGTATTTTCTAAAGGTCTTTCCTTTATCAGCTTCTTAGGTGGGAATAAAACAGGGGGTTTTTTTAGGCTGCAAGAGCCTCTGATGGTGTTGCTTTTTTGGGGAAAGATAGTCCCAACTTCAGGGGAGTCTTAGAAACAAAGACTGTGCTCTAGCAGAGGGTGGGGGGGGAGGGCGGGATAGGAAGAGCTGAAAGCCCAAACGGATCAAGGACGTGGTGATCTTGTATTACTTTCGCCCTGGAATTTAAGGGTGATAAGACCCTTGGGACAGTTAAGAAGGTTTAAAAATTTTTCCCCGTCCCTTTCCCGAGCAAATGACAGGCAAAAAATAAATAGGAGAAAGTTCGGAAAAAACCCCATTTTTAAATTAAATTGAAAAAAAAACAACCCCCTTTCTAAGTTATGTTTATTACTTTTTATCCCTAAAAGCATTTGTAAATGACCCTAGACAACGTGAGTCTTGGTAAGTGAACCTTGACGTTAACACTTCTAAAACCTTTTGGTGCCCAAATTTGGTCAAAGGGTGTCACTTCACAATAAACTAGATAAATATGACAGGGGATCAAGGTTTTCTTGTCGAGTGTATTTGTTTTTCCATAAAATGCGTACATTCTTTAATTTAAACCTTTTCATCCCTAAAACGTTAGTATTATGCGTGCACCCCAAACAGGTAGTGAAACACAGTAAAAAAAAAAACCCTTTCCCAAGCTCAAAATTTTTTTGGTAAAATAAAAATATTTAACACAGAGCTACTGTTTTCCCTCTTCGCTCTTTCTTTGCTTTTTAAAAATGTCATTGCATGTCATCACCAACATGGCTTCTTGTTTATTTCATGTTCAGTCTTTGATAAAAAATTGTTTGGGTGAATGTTTTTTAAAAACCATCCACTTTAATCTTTATTTTGTTTTTTTCTATTAATCCCATTTTTTTTAGTGATTATAGAGAAATAGTTTTTGGGACCCCTAATAAAAGCTAACTAAAGGCAATTATTCAATTTTGTCTGTGTCTGGTCCCCAAACCCCATGAAAAAGAGAGGTATTGTGTTACAAATAAAATTAATGTTTTGGGTTTGAGCCTTTATTGAGGAAATAATAACCTCCGGTTTCGGTTAGATAAAGAATCGTCATCTGTGACAAATTTTCATTAACTTTAAAGTGTTGGTTGTTTTTATACTGTGAAATGTCAGAGTTTTTATTCCCCCCAAAAAGGGCTCAACCCTTAAAACAAAAATTTCAGCTAAAACATCGGCCGCGAAAACCTTTAAAAAAAATTACTGTTATACTATCTCCGTAAATTCAGGTTTAAAAAATAAGCAACATACCCTTTTAATGATATGCGCATTTCATTATTTACGCTGGTGTCAACCCAACCTCTTTTCAATGTTTTAAATTAAAATTATCTAACCCATTAGTTTTTCCCTTGAGGATGAAAATTGTCGGTATTTAAATCCTTAATGAAATATTACTTCGCTCTGTGGTAGAAATGTTGACTTTAAAATATTTTAAACACACACATTGTGTCAACCAAATTTTAATAGGGAGACAAAAAACCTAAAATTTTTTAACAGAATATATTTTAACAGGGTCGTTTTTTAGTAAAAACCTAGTGACTTTTACCAATCACTAAAAACATTTTGTACAAATTCCCCCCCTTTTCAATTTTTCCGGACTTTTTATTTTCCTGCTTTTTTTCCGGTTTTTTGGTGGTGTTTTTGTTTTTTTTATTGAAATTTTAAAAAAAAGTTTATTTTTTTAAAAAGTTTTTAATTTTTGTTTGTTTTTTTTGGTTTTTTTAAGGGGGGGGGGGGAAAATTGGTTTTTTGATTTTTTTGTTCCGGTTTTCCAAAAGTTTTCCCCCAATTTCCCTTTTTCCCTTTGTGCCACCATGCAAAAAGGCAACACATTGTAAAACCCGGGAAGGGTGGAAAAAGGTTTGGGTTTTGGGAACCCTGGGGTTTCAAAAATGGCCCAAGTTTTCCCGTTTGGGAAATGTTCGTTTGAATTTTATTCTTTGGGGCCCGGGTTTTTTTTGTATGGGATTTTTTTAAAAGGGGTCCCGGGGTTTCCTAAAAGGAACTTCAAATTTTAATGTTCCCCCCTGGGAAAAGAGGTAAAGGTGCTCCCAAAAAAATGTTTTCCCCCAAAATGGTTTTTGTTCCTTTTTTTTTACAATTTTTTTCGACCTCCCCCCTTTTTTTTAAAATTGCTTTGAAATTTCCTTCCCCCAGGTTTTTTAGAAAAAACCCCTTGAGGGTTACCCTTTTTTTTGACCCCAAAAAAGGTGCTGTTTTTTTTTTTTTGGGCTCTTTTTGTTCTTCCCGAATTTTTTTCGGGGTTTTCAACGCAAAATGGGGGTGGGGGACCCTTTTTTGGGAAAGGGTTTTGGTTAAATAAAATCCCTTTTAAGAAAATGTCCCTTAATGCCCCCGTTGGTGCCAAAATTGGTGGCATTTAGGGGCCCCCTTGGGGCCGTTTTTATGGCTTGTTAAGGTTGTGGGTTGTGAAAAAGGGGCCCCCCTTTAGGTTTTTTTTTTTTAAAAAGTTGAAGGGTTTTCAATTTTTAAAAAAAATTTTTTTTTTTTTTTTTAATTGTGGGGTTTTTTTTTTTAAAAAAAATAAGGAAAGGAGGCAAGTGAGTAGTTTGGAAAATTTAAATTTATTTGTTTGTTTTTGGGGTTTTTTTGGGGGTTAAAAAAAAATAGGGCCAGATGGGGGTTTTTTCCAAAAAAACCCCCCCATAAAGTGCCCCCCGCTTTTGGGTTGCTTTAGGTTAAAAAAAAAAGGGGGGAAAAGGGGGGGCCCCGGAAAAAACCCCCAATTTGACCCCCCGCTTTTGGGGCCCCCCCTTTTTTTTTTAAACCCCAAAGGGGGCCACAAAATAGCTTCCCTTTTTTTCCCCCCTTTATGGCCCCCCCTTTTTTTTACCGAAAGTGTTTCCAAAAAATAGGGTTTTGAATCATGTTTGAACTGTCTTTGGGTTAAAAACCAATAAACCTTTTTTGAAAGGGGAAACTTTAAAAAAAAGGTTTAAAACTTTTTATTTTTTTCTTTGAAAATCTTGGGGGTTTAAACCAAAAAAAGATTAATTTGAAAAGGTTTAAAATTTTTATTTTAATTTTAATATTTAAAAAATTTTTAATTGTGTTTTAAAAAAAAGTTTAAAAAAAATTTAAATTTTTTTAAAGTTTTTTTGCTGACTTTAAATAAAAAAAAAAATTTTAAAAATTTTTTTTAGAAAAGTAAAAAAAAAAAAACTTAAAATTTTTTGTTTTAAAAAAAATTTAAAAAAATTTAAAAAAAAAGATCTAAGAAAAAAAGTTAGGGGGCCCTAAAAAAAAGCCAAAAAAAAAGACCATTAAAAGTGGGGGCGGGAAATTTTTTTTCCCTATTTTTTTTATATTTTAAAAAAAAATTTTTTTTAAAAAATAGGGGGGGATTTAAAAAAAACAAAATTTGGGCAATAAAAAAAAATTTTTAAATTAATGGGAGCAAAAAAATTTTTTTCAGTTTTAATGGTTTTGGCTAAATATTTGGAAATAGGGAAAAAAAGTAAGTTTTGGGAAATTTAAAATTTTTTTATTTAAAATTTAAAAAACAAGATTTTTATTAAAAAAGTATTTTAAAAGCAACTTGTTTAAATTTTTTTTTTCAAAAAAGGAAATTAAAAATTTAAACTTAATTTCCCCTTTTTAATTACCATAAAATTAATAAAATTAATTAAATTTTTGAAAAATTTTTTTTTAAATTTTAAAAAAAAAAAAAATTTTGGTCAAATTTAATTTTTTTTTTTTTAAAAATAACAACCCCTTTAAATTTTTTTTTTAAATTTTTTAAAAAAAAAAAAGGTTTTGTTTTTAAAATTGCTTTTTTTTTTTAAGGGACATGTTTTCCCCCAAATGTTACTTGTTAACCTTTTAAGAAAAAGGAAAGTGGGAAGGATGGTTTAATTGCGAGTGTGGGTTGGAATTTTCCCCAAATTTCCCCCGGGTTGCCTTTTTTTTGGAAGTCGGGGCCCCCCCTTTGGGTTTATGGAAACCGGTCGATGTTTTTAAAATTTTTTTCCGGGGCCCACTGTCCGGACGGCCCCCCCCCCCCTGTGAAATCAGGGGTTTAAAAATTTTCCTGGGGAAAACCTTTGTTGCCCCCAAGGGGGAAAAAAAGGTTGGGGGGAAAAACCGGGGCAGCTGCAAGGGTTTTATAAAAATTTTCAAAAAATTTTTTCCCCCCCTTTTTCCCCTTTGGGTTTTTCCCGAAATAAATTTTTCAAATTTGAAAATAATTTTATTTTGCACAAAATTTTTACCTAAAAATTTTTTAAAATTTTAAAAAATTTCCCCCAAAATTTTTTTTATTGGGTTTTATTAAATTAAAAAAAATTTTTATAAAAAAATTTTTTGTTTTTTTTAACAAGGTTTTTTGTAAAAAATTAAAAAAAATTTTTAATAACAATTTTTTGTTTTTGGGAAAAAAAAAATTTTTTTAAAAAGAATTTAAAAATTATTTTAAAATGCTTTTTATTTTGAAATAAACCCCAAAATTTTTTTTGGGCCTTCCCAAAATTTTTTTAAAAAAAAGTTTTTTTTTTTTGGGGGAAAAACATTTTTTTGCCCAAAAATTTTCCCCCCAAAAAAAAAAAATCCAAAAATTTTTTAGTTCTTTTAAATTTTTTAAAAAATTTTTTAATTTCAAAAAATTTTTTTTTTTATTTTTCTGAAAAAAAAAAAACGTTGGATTCAAAAAGTTTTTTGTTGGTTGGAATTTCCCGTCATAGCCCCAACCCTTGGTTTTTGGTGACTTCCAAAGGATTGCCTCCCCCCTTTTTGGGGCCCCCCGCCCCTTTTCCCCCTGACATTTATAAACCCCCTTCCCCGTGGGGGGCCCCGTCCCCAAAACAAAAACCCCAAAAAATTTTAAAGGAAATAACAACCAAAAAACCCGGAATTTTTATTAAAAATTTTAAAATTCAATTTTTAAAAAAAATTTTGAAAAAATCCCAAAATTTTTTAAAAAAAAAATTTTAGAACAGAAACCAATGGGGAAAAAGAAAAAAAAGTTTTTTTTATTCACCTTTTAAAACCACAGTTGTTTAAAATGGGGTTTTTAATTATTTTTTTTCATTTTTTTTAAAAAATAAGTTTTAAAAAATTTAAATTTTATGAATTTTATACCCGGATTTTTTAATTTTTTTTTTTTATTTCTAAACCCGCTTTTTTTTTTTTTAAAACCCCTCCCAAAATCGGGGGGTTTGGGGGACACGTCAGTTGGGGGGTGGGGACCCCCCCCTTGTAGGGTTTGAAAAGGGGGGGGCTTTTTAAATTCCCCCCCGTCCCATTCTTGGGGGGGTTTCCCCCCTGGGGGTTGGTGGGCCCCCTTTGGGGGGCCCCGTTTAAGGTCCAAGGGGTTTCCATGCTCGGGGAGGGCTGGTCCATGGACAGTTGCCAAAGAAACCCCTTGAAAAGAAAAACCTCTAGGGGGAAAACCCGGGGGAGCCGACAACCGGTTGGCCGATTTAAGGGTTTCCCTGAAGTTTCCCTCGAATCTTCCGCCCTTGAAAAGGGCTTGCCCCATTTTATTGATACCAGTATAGGAGGGCTCCCCCCCCCGGCCGAACCTATGCGAAATCTTCATGTTTCGAAGGGCGGTCCTCAATTCCTGCATGGTGTCTGACGTTATCTGTACCATAAGGCCATCTTCAACTATACTCGACTTGGCGGTCAGGTTCGACGAAGTCTTCAAGGCACCATTGAAGACGACAAAACTCGCGCCAGTCACTTTCCGGGGTTTGTTGTGTATGTTGATGGCCTGAGTGTGGTAGCTCTCGTCATCCGCTGCTTGGATGCACACCAGGTGGCTGTCCGCGGTCTGGCTGAAGTGGCAGCCAGCGCCAATACATGGTCGTTGGAGTTGTTCAGGGCCCGCATCACCTGGTCATACCTGTTTTTTGGGAGAAGGATAGAAGTCTGCCTGTCCTCCATTATGAACGGTGAGGCACGGACAGACGGCAGGGTGTAGGTCAAGTTACGGAAATCTGCGAGAAGGTTCATGATGGTGTGGCCTATCTCGCAGTAGACAGGTTTCTCTGCCGTATGGACACCAGCATACAAGGGTAGTACCTGAACTCTGCCCCTAGCCTCAACATCAGTCGGATAGGAAACACCCTGGCCCACGGCGTTTCCCACTTGTGTATGAGGATAGCTATGAGATATGGCGCGGACGGTAACACCAGCTTGTGAAGACACTGAAACGATGGCCGAATGTAAATGAAGCCCCCATGGTCCGTTGAGCCGAGGAAAGGGGTCCCTTGGAAGACCGTGTATCCCAACTCCCGATGGTGTTGCCTCTTGTAGCCTCCTGATAGAGGGTGTTCAAGTGAATGAACACATCTCTAGGGATCACAGACTCGTTGGGCAGACACTCCAGGAGCACCATCACCTCGTCCTGACCCACGGAACTCAGCCCGACCGTTGTGAAACACCAGCATGTCCTGTTCACACAGCAGTCCAGGCTCAGGACCTTTACCTTGACGTACAAGTTTCTGTTGAGAGCGAAGAGGACCGGAGGATTCAGTTTCGGACCTGAGGGATGCAATCAGTCTATCAGAGTCCCCAAAGTCTTCCTCGTACTTCAATTCTCCATCCACTGAAGTGGCGATGGGGGGTAGTCCCTTCTCAGCAGGTATATAGCTCATGGTATTGGGGTCAGTGAGAGGCATATCCCTTGGGTTGTCGTGGCTTGGGGACAAAGGAGTCCTGGGGTGTACCGACTCTCTTCAGCACTCTACGAGGCTGCCGATAAGGTAACCTTGGCTCTGCAGACCCATCCAACTCTGTGAGGTCTCCGCCGGGACGGATTCCATCGCTGAACATAACCTGCTTGTCAGTCTTGGCCCGGGCGCTGCCTTCTCTCTTTAGAACTCCCACGGGGACCAGCACGCTTGGGGGCGGTTGTCTAGGAGAGTTAGCTGCTGCTCTAAAGGTGGGATTGTGCTGCAGTACTCCATCGGGTTGTTAGGGTTGGGTTGACGCCTCAGCGCGGTGCCTTCAATGCCCTCTGTTTCATCTAGAGGTGTCAGGGACCCAGAAGCGCTCTCAACCTGCTCCACAGCAGACACCCTGGCGAGACTGTCAAAGCAAGGTTGACATACCCGAGCCTCTGAGTTTTCCATGTACTCTAGCCGAGATTTTAGACAGCAGCATTTTGAACAAAGGACCTTGCCGCAAGCGCGGCAGTGATGCCTACGTTTAAGCACCGTGAACTTGAGATCACACAACATGCAATTCGGTGCGTCGGCATCAGGAACCCAAAAGGGTGGCAGTTTACCCAAGGTACGCTCCTCTGGGGAAAGCTGATCAGGATAGAGTATCGACAGGGATGGTGTGGATTACCGCCTGCTCGATGGTATGAGCACTCCGAGATATCCGGGGAGGATAGAGGGAGGTTGTCGGCTAGATCCGCTGACAGTTCATGGGGATCTTCAGAGAGAGAGGAGTGTGAGTGGCGGAGGGCGTCTCCCCAGGGGGCCCCAATTGTAACAGATATGGGCAAGGATTCCTCAGAGTTACCCGAATCCTCTTCCTCCACTGTAATCTTTGATTGAAGATGCAAAAAATGAGGTCTTGAGGGTTTTTCTTCCTCAACCATGACAACTATCGAGTCAGCATCTTTGTGTGACTAACCAAGCGCCCAGAAGCGTCTGATAAACTCTGCTCATGCAGTTCTGTTGAGGTAAGATAAATACCTCGTTCTGAGCAACTTTCAGAGTTTCACTGGCCTTAGTGTTGACATTGCTGGTCTTGTCGTCGCTAGTATTTTCAACATTTCCATCTGACAAATGCAGGCTGGATTCCACGAGATTTGAGAAAGTAGCTAAAAGAAACTTTTTTTTCATCTGACGAGTGATTTTCAAACTCATCGTGAATGGTTACACTTCCCTTGTTGGAAATGTATGCTTCATTCGTAGGGCCACTTTCAAGAGATACAGGAGCGGATGAACTACTTGTTGCATCTTTATTGGTGGACTCTGGTGCTGTTAATTTGTGTGTCTAAAGTAGATACCCTGTGTTGGGGTATGTCACTTCTTGTGTCTTTCTTACTTTTCAAAGAGGTGTTGGATTTGTTTTTATTCACTTGATTCTGCTGGCAATGGATAGAGACAATGTTTGACGCAAAGGATGATTGTTTGGCAACACCTTTAGAGCTAGGTTGACAGATCAAATCACTCTCTCGGCAGTCAACTGCGCCAACCTGCGGGGATAGTATTCAAGGTGGACACAGACTGAGAAGTTGCACCACAATCATCTATAATAGACACGTCTACAATGTCTGGAATATTGGGTTTCAGTTGGTCGGAAAAGGAAGGCGTCTCTTCGGAAGCTCAACTTAAAAACGGCTTAACAAAGTTTTCATTATTTTTGTTGGCCCATGACTCAGTCTGCTCGTCTCCTTTTTGCCAATACTTGCTGTTATCTAAGTCAGGTCTCTTTGTAGATGTTGGTACGTCTTCCAAATCAATGCTCGGTAAGTCTTGAAACCGTTCTTTTATGTTCGGACGTGGTTCTATCAAAATCATCTCTTTTTCTGATTCTTGTTTAGGCTCGAGTGATTGGTCTTTTATTATTTTCGAATGTCACCTGTTTCAGACCCTTGAGATGTTTTCAGTCTTTCAATGGATTCGGGTGAGATTTCCCCCACTTCCTCCTCCAATAGCTGTAGGTACGTTTGTAGTTCTTCATCACAATGTCCTGCAATGCAGTGAAACTATCGGGATTTGATCATTTGCATTTTCAGATTTTTTTGTATCGAAGGAGATTTCCCGCGAAGTGTTTATGCTTTGTTTCTCCTCTTCTAAAGGTTTGGTTTCTTCTGTTACTTGGTCGGGGTCCACCAATGATATATTTGGATCGGTGGATAACATACCTGTGTCACCACTTATTAAGACCTGGTCTATAAGCTCCTGTCCTCCCCATCGGTAAGGGATCTCTGTGTCAATATGTGAGGGTGTGAACCAACCGTGTTGTCTTGAAGTTTAATCAGCCGTGAGTTGGCTTCCGAACACATTCACACAACTTGACGGCCTCATTACCACCAATGTCGTCTTCCAAGTGATTAGATACAAATGTATGTGATAAATTTCTACCTATGTCATCTAAATCTTTAGAATCCAACAAAACTAAGGCATCCTTGACTTCAGCATTTAATGAATCTGACTCTAAACATTCTCAACAGGTTCACCACTTAAAGTGCTGCCATGCCGAACATTTGGTTGTTTCACAGTTACATTCCCAGGGGATGGCATGTCTTCCTGATTGAGTGTTTTTGCTATCAGAGAATTTAGATGTTGTGCTTTGAGATTTTCTTCTTTCTGGGGTTGGCATGAGGCAGGGATGATAAGTCTTTATCAATATCATTATCAGAACCACTAGCGCTCTCTTCAGCTAGATTGTTCTGTATCCAGTTTGAAGAAGGTATGATATTTTATCTCCAACTTCTTATCAGTACTTCTGCATTTATATTCATTCAGGCTTGAAAACACGTTACTGATGTTAGCCTTCCGCGCCGGAGAAGACGGTTCACCGTTTTGCTGCCACGAGGTGTCCAAGTTCGCCGACGACCAATTCACTCTTGAAATTATGATCGACGTCACGGCTGGATATTTCGCGAGCGGGCAGAGTGTTATCTCTATCGATGTGTTCGGAGGTGTTATCAAAATTGTTTACAGAAGGTGCGGGGCTGCAGAGAAGTCTGCATCAGCCAGGTTTATCGGCTCAAACGCCGCTCGCCGGTACCGCGATGCCGGATTAGGGACTGGTGTTTGTTGAGCAGCTGGGCCCTGGCAAGCGATACCAACATTGATTACACTAAGAACTACAATTTTTTTTTTAAACAGCGTATTTGACATTTTTTTATTTTTATATCAGGAAATGACTTACAAACTAACTTAACACTCACATTCAAACCCCAGGATCTATACTACCCGAATAAATGGCTAGAACTAATATTATTAAGACAATCAATCTTGCACAGTGGTCATGTAGATGGTATGACTTTAAACACTGCCCAACCTGTTTGAAATAGTATTGGTTCAAATCCAGACAGGGTACAAATGATTGAGTTCACTTTAAGCACAGTCCCAAGAGCTAATAGCTCAATTTGTGTCGGTAAAACCACCAAGATTGAATCAAGATCCCCTTGAGTTATAGTTGACCACCCTTACCACTCGGCTATTGGGCAAAGACAAGCGTGTGTTTGGTTCCCTCCAGCTCAAGTGCCCCTGATATAAACCCTATTGATTTTTTATATGGGGCCCTAGTCGATGTTTATATTTATGAGGTTCTTGGTGCTAACGAACCAACGAATCAGATGTTTGGAATCTAATATATAGGCTACTAATTAATACATCACATAATTATATAAATAATACCGTACATTGAATATTTAAACAATCATACTTACGAGAACAATTTTGTAAACCACTCCATTGGTGGATCTTTTGCTGAACAGTGACGCCAACTGCTTCAGCGCGATCTAAATAAAAGACATAGATAAACTGTACAAAAAGTTCATTCGATGTCATTCACATTGGGGGAAAAGTATGTATGTTCACTTTTAAATTATTTTGACTTAGTCAAAAAAAGTTTTAGCTATGTTATGTCCTTTTTAAAATTTCAATAAGAATTTAAGAGAGATTAATAATAATAGTTTATCCATCTCTTACATAAATTAGTTTGATTGCCATTTTAATTTTTTAAATGTTTGTAAAAGGTGTTACTTTTTAGCACCGCGTCTTACTAACCATGCGGACTATATATGTATGTACTAAAAAGCTAATGAGTCAGGCATGAGGAAGGTTGAATTATAACAAAAGTGTACTCACATTTGTGTGGTGGGGGATTGGAAAAACATTTTGTAAAAACACCCTCAGTGCCCCCAAACCAGTGTTCTCAACTTTATCTCCCCACCATCGGCCGTTAGTCTAACACGAGAATGACGCCTTGGAGCGGGGGGCCAACCCCCTGAGTGCTTTGAGTGGTACACACTTCGATTTTCAATGTTATGTTGAATGATTTTAATACAAATTATATAAAACCTTAATTTTTAGTTAAAACCATTAATGTGAGTAATCATTTTTAATATCATTGTCTTTTAAGTTTCAATGATTTGTTTTGTTTTGTTTCAAAATTTCAAAATAATATTTTCACAAATTAATTTTGCAAAACACATTTTTAACTTTTGTATTTATTCTGATTTATATTAAAATATTAAATATTCAGAAACAGTAGTTGTTTAATGTATTTGATTTAAAACATGTTGTTCATTTACTTTTACAAAATCAACATAAAATTAGTTTTAATAGTTTTACTATTTATCTAGTATCCAAATATTAACTATTTGGGTGTGCTTAGGTTGTTTGGCACGCTGGGCTACTTCACAATATTACCATAGTACATTATTATTACTAGCCCCGCGTTTACTACCCATTCGGACCATAGTACAACACTAGTGAATGTTGCCAACCCCTGCCTTAGACAATGCAACCAACAAAGCAGGTGTTTCTACAATTTGATTAGTTACAGGGTCTATATTTCATTAATTATTGTAGTAGCAATGTATGACCGTATAAATTTGCGCGCGGATAAAGACGTCAGTCCTATCTCATTTAGTTGCCGGTGAAGTGTGGGTTTGAATCCTGGATATGAGGACTAAGGTGGTAAAGAGTAAAGACGAGTAAACCTCCTCGACTGTCAGTGTAAATATGTGGATAGCCCAGACTGGCAGTAAAATAAGAGCACGAAAACACAGATTTAATATGATTGTATTTATTCTTTTATGAAATGATAAATGTGTCCAATTGTTCAAAAAGTTTTATACAGTATACAATCTAATTTTATAGTGAATATCTTTAAAAAAAATCAATTTTTTTGTGACAATCATTGACGGCATTTTACTACATAATTAGTGTTATTCTATAGGTATCGGAGATATGAAAAGAGAAAGCTGCAGATCACATGACTTGACGTATGAATATGTGAAATTTAGATCTGGTAGATTTTCTCACTTTCAAATAAGGCCCTTTCCCAATGAAAATATTAAAGTATTCAAAACCAACCTAATAACACCAAGTTTGTATTTTGTTAAGGGGTTTTAAACAAATTTTTACAAGTCAAGATCTTTAAATTAAAAAATGATACCTGGACATAGGAATTGAACCCGGACCTTTGCCTTAGTACACCAATGCTCTAACCACTGAGCTATCCAGGAATCTCCTGTCCCCAAGGTCATTCTTCACTCATATTTTAAGGTGGAGTCAGTGATGTACATGTGTAGATTGTCAGCTACAAATTTTGTGATCAATTAAGTCACAGTAGTGCAGCAGTCACCATCGACTCACTAGTGGGTTTTAAGCTGCGTATTGTACAGGTACACATATCATGAAATTAAATAGCAAAGCTATTTATTTTTGTTGATTATGGATATAACTTGGGCAAGGGACGATTTTCTGGATAGCTCAGGGGTTTTAGAGCATTGGAGTACTTACCCAAAGGTCCCGGGTTCAATTCCCGTGTCAATGTGTCTTTTTTTTTCAATTTAAAGTCATTGATATTTAGATGTGGCTATACCCATAATCAACAAAAATAATAGCTTTGCTATTTATCAATCTTTAATTTACAAATGATGAATTTATCATCTCAACCAAAAATTGAAATTGTGACTCTAAGGTGGTATGCAAGAAAGCTTTGTGGACCTTTTAACCTTTTGATGACGAAAGCAAAACACATTAGTTCCACTTAGCAATAATTTAGCCAAGTTCTTACCACGCTACGATAAACGCTTCTACTAATCTGTCTGCCACAGCGTGTATTGTATACTCTAAACCGTATTTAGACTCGACATACTAATTTATAACCTTCTTTAAATTCAAATTCATCCAAAACTTGTCCAGATCTACAGCAAATTTCTCCATGTCCCCGGAGAGGTTAGGTCCGAGAGTTTATTACGTTCCGCTGCAAAGAAAAAAGGGAAAAAGAAACCAAAGCTGTTAACAAACGAGGTTTGAGTTTCTTATGCTAGGCAATTTGCTCATCATGAGACTCATACAACTGGTTTTACCTATAATTACCATCATTTCCCTTTGATCTCCCTTTATGTATTTTCCCTCCAAATTCATCTCCATCATTCTTCTTTTGATTATTTCCTTCTCCATCCCTCTTTGCATGAATATACCATCTCGTCTTGCTTCCTCTACTTTCTCATGTACTCCAACATCCTCATTACATGTCCATACCATCTCAGTCTTGCTTCCTTACTATCTCATGTACTCCAACATCCTCATTACATGTCCATACCATCTCAGTTTTGCTTCCTCTACTATCTCATGTACTCCAACATCCTCTTACATGTCCATACCACTCAGTCTTGCTTCTCTACTTTCTCAGTACCCCAACATCCTCATTACATGTCCTTACCATCTCAGTCTTGCTTCCTACTATCCATGTACTTTTAACATCCTCTTTCCATGTCCATACCATCCACCCTTGCTTCCTTACTATTCATGTACTCCAACATCCTCATTCATGTCCATACCATCTCAGTCTTGCTTCCTCTACTATTCCTGTACTCCAACATCCTCATTACAGGGTCCATACCATCTCAGTCTTGCTTCCTCTACTACCTCAGTTGGTATTAATAGTGTATGATAAACCTATGTGTAGTCTTTTATTAAATAAAAGTATTTGGAAAGATAATTTGTACCATAAAATGTTTGTTGTTCTGTTCGGTTTTACAGCTGATCATGTTATCTGCGACTTACAATATCTACACAAAATAGCCAATATCTAAACAAAGAACACTAGATGATGATGATGGATTTTAAGAAAAACTATATATATATATATTATTTATATATATTTATATATATTTTATATACACACACACACACAAATGTGAATGATGAGATATACACATAGGAAAAGCAAAAAATAGGGCCCTACAATTCTCTATGCATATGAAGTGAAATTTTTTTAGGGGAAGTAGTTGTCTGATATTTTTTTATGAATAACATGAATTTTTTTACCGTACTTATAATCAACACGATGGCTGCAACCCTCAGTATAAACTAAACTTGGACAATTTTAGTTGTGAATTTTTCCATTGGATGATTTTAATCAAAAGTTATATCCACATGTCCCCAGACCACCCCAAAGTCATACCGAACAAGCAGTCAACGTTTGCTGGTGACGGTAGTGCCAACATGTGCAGATAGACGGTGTCATGTAGTCAGCACAACTAATCGAAAGAGTCCTGCGATAGGTGTTGGTAAGGTAGCTTCCTATTGGGTATAGGGGCTAGCATCACTTGCTTTTTTGGTAAGCACTACAAAATTGATTTTTGAAAGAAAAAAGTTTTTGTGGTGTAATCTTTTTGACATTAATTCTGAAAAGCAGGTGATTCCCCATGGATGAGTATGAAAGGTACTCTACTACAATACTTTAAAGAAAAATACACTTCACCCATGACTTTTTTTATAAATTGAGGGGCCCAAAAATTAGTATCATTACAAGCTAAAATAATGCTTTTGTAAATAACAATGAGAGAAAAATTTTTATCATTTTTTTAAAAAACTAATCAACTAAAATCATATTCAAAATTTTCTTTTTCTTTATGGTACTGATTTTAATTCTTCAGTTTGGTTGCATAAAATTAACATTATTTAGTTAATTCAATTTGGACATTTTGAGTGTATAACCCGAACGGGTAGTAAGTATAATTTTCACATTTTTTCAAATGGAGATATAAAAATGAAAAAAAGTGTTTTTTTAATTTTTGAAAATTAGATTTAAACTATTTTGAAGGGACCATATACCTATTTTGTTTATTTCTTTAGAGATGTGGCAGATAAAAATATCTTTATATATTTTTTTAAAGAATCCCCCTTTCAAATATTAAAATAATTTTTTTTATATTACAATTTTAAAATGTAAGTAGTTATTAAATGTAAAATTTAAAGAAAATGTCTCCGGAATTTAAATTTTGGAAAACCTGAAAAGAACGGAACTTTTATGTTTCTTTAACCAGAACCTTAGAATGTTTATTGGCAAAACCAAACTAGAACCAATAAAATTATTTTGGTTCGACACCCTGCTCTTGAGTAAGCACAAACACAATAATTAGCCTTCAATTCTATTTTAACTAAGTATTTAAGAAAAAAACCCCTACATTAAATTAAATACTATATGACAACAACTTGTTTGATGTGTTTTTTATCAGGTGTCTGCCGAGTTATGTGAACCCCATAATGACTTTATCAAGACTAAACATATTCAAGACTAAAGATAGGAACTAAGTGATAAAAATAAAACCCCACCCACTTTCCTCTCTTCATTATTTATTAGGCCTATTTTTTCTGTATTGTAAATTTAAACTAATTTAGAGAAAATAATTTAAAAAAATTTATTATTACATTCACAATGAACTTGATTCACATTTAAAGCTATGAACTAAAAAGCTAATTTCTAAACTTTCATGAGCAAAAAATATTTTGTGGCGGGTTGGTTGTTTTTGTTTAATTGGGGCATTATTTTTCTCCTTACACATTTTTTTTAGCTTTATTTTGTAATTTTTGAATTATTTTTTTAGTAAAAAAAACAGTACTGGTATATGCAAACTAAATACAAAACTGGTTTAAATAACCTCATAAGTTAACCAATATTGATTTTAAAAACCTTTAGCCTAACCTGTTATAGGACTATGGCTTGAGAAAAACCGTACCGGTATGTTGTTGGTATTTAAATTCACACGACACTCACGAGTTCACATTGAGACTACAACATAAATTACTATTCATCTTGTCAATTTTTTTTTCATCACTGCGTCTCTTCCCTGTTCGGGTTATACTGGAATGATAATTGAACTCTAATGGAATAGAGATGAGGAAGGAATTATTTTAGTGGTAATATATCCTGCATTTGCATGGAAGAAGGGTGGGAAACCATTTAGGAAACACCCACCCCCCCTCAGTAGACTCGACAGGGATACAAACCCTGATCTCCCTGCGTTCAGTCTAACTCGGGGAATGACACCTTAAAGACAATTCGGTCACTAATACAAGTTTTTGGCAAATTTTTTTCCCTTTATGTTGTATTGTCTACTGTTAACTCAGGGTGGCCAACAAACTATATTTTAAAATTCCATGACCTTTCCAACTTTTCCAGTCACTATATATCTACAAACCCTTATTTTATTATATCGAAACTTAATGTAATATTATTACTAACCATGGATACACATTCTGAGATTGGGTCAGTCTGTGAAGAGGGAGGTCGGGGGATTTCACTTTAAATTTCACGTGCTATTGGATAGTAGGCTATGATCTGGGAAGTTACATTTCAGTGACGTCATATTGAGACATTTAAAGATCGAGTTAAACAAAATAGTTTAAAATTGTTGCGACACACATTATTTTAGTTTCTTCTTCCTATAATGTAATCAATTTCACGCGTGTCCACAATTTGGGCTAAAGATTTGCAAATATGGGGGATGAAAATATGACATGTGAATCACATGTTGACCTTGAGAGTTAAGATTAGTATGCTAAACTGTGTCAAAATAAATTCACAGTGTTGTGGAAAAAATTTTAGTTTGATTATTGTAAATAAAAGTTAGACTACCTATATTTTTAGTGAATACGATTTTGTGAAAATTCCAGGAAAATGATAAAAATTTCCTTACTTTTCACTGACCAATCCAATTCAGTTTTCCAGGTCGTGGACACCCTGTAACTTGTTTCAAAGCGGGCAATGTATGTTTAGTCAATGTTTGTGTCTCATTATTAAGGTGTAGGTTTTTATAAATATTTATTCTTTATTCTTTCACTGTCAAACTTTTTAATACAACAATACAGCTTGTCCAACTCCTGTTTAAAGGCCAGTTTTACAACCAACATCCCCGCTTGTCGGACTCGCAATTTACACAATCGCAAATGCACTCGTAATTACTCTTTTTTTAAATTACAAATATACTGTCTACAATGAAGCGTATAAAACGTAATTTCAACCAATAGAAACAAACATTAATGATGACTATAAAAGTCAAATTCATATTATGTTTTCAAATAAGAAAAAAATATTTATAAAATTTAACTGGATAAATACACATGATTTTAATTGAAAATCCGGGTATTCATTACTATACATTTCCATGTTTTTGTTATAGACCACTTTAACTTCAAATTATTTGATTTTAGTAGGCCTAGTCCATCCATATGTTTTTTTTTGGGCTGAACACAAGCCAACGCAGCTACAAAACGCAAGAGATGGACAATGTTCATCTCCTCCCGACAAGCTGGTCCGACAGTTCCAACATACGTTTTGTGTTTGCGTAAGCTATTGTAGACGGGACAAAATTATGTTATTGCGTAGTTGTGAGTCCGACAAGCGGGTGCGTTTGGTTGTGATGGGCCATTACCAGCATACAATGAATTTAAATTTTACTGTATTTGGGTTATCCTGTTTGTCGTGTTAATAGATGATTGTATGACGCCGGTGGAAGGCCTAGAGGGCTGAGATGTTCAATTTATATTTAACGGACCAATGAAATTATTGTTAAAGTTTTTATTGAACACAATGTAGCCAAAAGTGCAGTGCACAGCTTTATGCAAGGTTTAATAATAAGTGAGTAATTTAGGCAAGAAACAAAGCAAAGTGAGAAATATAACTTTTTATTTTTGTTGACTAGACTTAGACCTTGAGTTTTCTTAAATTTTATCCTTTTTTTATACTTATAATCAGTTTTCCACTGAGTTTGACAAAATTTCATTCATTACACCTTGCCAGTTTAAATTTGGCCTTAAACTCATTGTAGAGCAGCCTTAAGGGTTTTGAATGATTCTAAACAATAGAAAGGATGAAAAGGGAATGTCGGGGAAATTAAATTCGAAAGTGAAAAACTCACCAAAGTGTGAATAGTGTCCTATTGCTAACTCTCGTATATTCATGCATGTGACAGATTAGCATAATGTATGTAATATCGTTAATGTTAGGGCATTGTTATTTTTTGTATGTAAAAAAATGCTTTAACCTATCCATTAAACAGTTCCTACGAGGAATTGATTCGATCAAACAAGGTTTTATAAAGGTAAGCTTTACATCATAACTTACCTAACCTAAAATTAAAACGTCAAGTTTTGATTATGTAGATGAATCATCTTATCAAGTTTAGATTAATCTACATTTCACATTTATGCACACAATCTTTACTCCGGCATATTACTGTGTATCTCATTTGAAGTTACGCTGTTGCTCAAGGAAATAAAAGCCTAAGAATAAATTATAATTTTTAAATCACAAGACTTTTCCATTCCCACACAATTGCTTTTTTTATTGACTATACCTATATTTGTATAGACATATATCGCTTATCTATGATGTATATAAAATACATATATATATATATATTAATATATAAACGTACCTACTCTATTCTGTATGCAAGGTACATACTAGTATGGTGAAATTTAGAAGGAAATCACTAAATTAAATCATTTTTCTAACAAGATTCGTCTATTTATTATTGGTGCTAAAACATATTTATAGGTTTTCACTCTGTATTATAAGTATAATATGTAGTTGATTTTAAACTACAATAGGAACTTTCTAATTATGCAAATACTTTTTTAAATTATTATTTTTTAAATTTTACAAATTGGAAAAAGGAGGGATTCGTGGTTAACATTGAAATAGTTTCATAGCTCCCTGAGCAACAGAAAACCGTTTGTTACCCTACGAAATAAAGTTATGAAAACCTAGTGAGTACGGTGTGCCTCAAGGCTCTGGCTTAGGTCCACTAGTGTTTATTATCTATGTAAATTACTTTGGGACATTTAAAATTTAAATAAAAAATTTACTTTATTTATTGAAGACAGTAACTTATTTTATACGGGAAGAACTTTAAACTAAATTACTAACTAAAATTCAGGATGATCTAAATACTCTATCATCATGGTTTGCCAAAAATAAACAAACCATTAACTTGTCAAAAACAAAATATATGATCATACACAAGTCCAGCCATCGGCGTATTCTCAAACAATTCTATACAATTAGGCAATACTATCTTAAATAGAGTAATAGTGCGATTACATAGGGTTAATTATTGACCATAACATGGAAAGGGAATGAACAAATTGATAGTATAAAAAGAGAAAAACTCCAGTCATAGGAGTAGTAACAAGATTAAAATATAGTGTTCCTAGAAAACTCCTAAGCAGTATATATTATACCATGCCCATGTTTCATTTGCAGTACATGGATATAATATGGGGAAGATTTAGCAAGAAAACTTAAATGGATTAGAAGTATTGCAAAAAAAGGCTCCTAGAATATTAATTAACTTCCAATACGATACTCCTTCTAAAAACAATTGCAATAAACCTTTTAAATAGGGTTTTGCAATAGCACAAAGTCATCACTTATCAAATCTACAACGTTTCTACCCTGAAACTCTAAAAACCATAGAAAAAAAACTTGTTCAAATATGAAATAAAGCAATATGCCTGGAATTTGTACATAAATTTGATCAACTGTGTTCAAAACCAAATATGTAACCAAAAATAACTTACACGCAATAAAATTATAATTACTATTTTTATTGCTTATTTGAAGGTTTATGTATAATACTTGTAGCCAAATTTACATGATTATGTTTATATACCCTGTATGTTAGAATTACTATTTGTTGATCTCCCTTGTGCATACTGTTAAAATATATTGCTGTTCTAAATAATTGATTAGTTACTGTTAAATAGGTAGTCTATTATTTCATTTTATTGGTTTTAAATTTTTTTATAACTGCGTATTCTTGTCATTTTTTATTTTTGTCATGTTTTATTCCACATTATTGATCACCTGCTCATGTTTTTAACTTTAACAACGTGATTATAATTTAATCCTATGTAATTTTTCTTTGTAGAATTCCAAGTATCATTTATACTATTCATAATTAACGTGCCTAACCCAAAAATATTTCATACCATTCCTATAATAGAGCCTCATGGCTCTGGGGACATAAAATACTACAAAATAAAAAATTAAATATTATAAAAACTTTTTTTTTAAAGATAGCTCTATATACGAAGATACACTCTCTCTACCCTGATGGGCGCAGGCTTACCTTGAGGGGGAATTTAATTTGTAAACCACCATATTCTTAGAGGAACAAGTTGAATTAAAAATTTTCATTCATCAATAATTTAAATAACCTGCAATTATAAATGTTTATAAATAAACCCTTTTTAGTACAGTATAAATATAGTGTTACCATTGTATATTGAGCAGATAATAAAAATAATTGCACAAAGTCACACCAAGCTTCAGAGCGAATGCTCAATCTATGAATAACACGTTAAATACCTACGCTACCTATGTATGTGGAAATGTTATGTATAGTAGAAAGAAGAAAATGCCCTAGACCAAAATAATATTTCGTAGTAATATTTTATAGATGTAAAAAGGGTTTTTGATTGTGTGCACCATAATGTTTTACGGTACCGGTACTATTAAAAAAAGATCTAATGTCTTGTTCATTGTCAAAAAATTAAAGTCATAGATCAGTTTAAAGCGTTAAATGTACGATAAGGTGCTTTTTTAAATAATAAAAATTAATGGTCTTTGCCTTCTGATAAACATGCTTTTAATATGGCACAGTGTAAAAGTTATTTTAAGCTTCTGTTAGAGATTCCAGTTTATCATATAAAAAATTAATTTTATATACTGCAAAAAATATCTAAAGCCATTGACAAATTTTTTTAAATCCATGCAGTTACAGTTAAATATAGATTTATCAATTTTTTCGTCGGTAATACTCTCTAAAACCAAATTCCAATTTGCATTAAAACCCTCCAGAGGTTACTGTACAGCTGGCCCAAGATTTAAGCTCGGGCCTCGGCAGCACCCAAAATAGAGAAGGTTTAGTCAACTGCCAACGTTATCTGTGTAAATAGGCCTACGTCAGATTTTCACATAAAGATCATTATATGAAAAATGGAAATTCATTCTGCCACATGAGAGGAATGAAAATATTACAATTGTATCTTCATTTTTAGTCCGTCTAAATAATAATGTAAAGATAAAATTTGCAGTAATTCTTAAGGAAGCATAATTGGAAGCTTAACTAATTTCCTTAGTCAAATAGATCTTTCTAGAATATTTGTTAATGACTTTTCAATCAATGTTGATGGTACTCCCTTTAAAATCAGGGTTTATATTAAAATGGTTGAGTTTACCTCTTAAAAAATGCAAAGTTTGTAATAATTCTCATTTAAAATTTAGTTTTTCGTCACCTTTCACACTTTTAAAATTAGCATTTAAGGTACTTTTTATTTTTAATAAGAAATTTTTTTTTGAGTTTTATCCATACAGGTCATGTTCTAAACTTTTAGACAAACTTATTTCTTTCCACTTCCTCTAATCTAATCATTTAAAATTTATATTTTGATGAAAGAAAAAGAAACAAATGTTAAGGGTCTCAATTTGTTTTAGAATTGCACTCCTAATGCATGTATCACCAGAAAAAGAACATGAATCTTTAGAAGACACAAAACACAATCAACAAGAGACGATTAGGGATTACCTCTTTTGGATGAGGGTTCACCTGATCACCGAGAAGGGACTCGAAGCCAAGGCGGGGGGGAAAGGGAAGGTCGGCTTGTAGTACCGAGTGAGTACCGCAGGAACCTGTGGCTTGCGACGGGGCTCACATCACAAACTCGTATGGTGATATTCAAGGGTGGAAGTGGAAACAGTTGTTTTTTGAGTGATCAGTCTAACCTACTGGCGACCAGGATACTAGATTTAATAGGACATTCATGACTCGCTACACCCCCCTTTTCCCAATTATGTATCTGTCAAAAATGTCCTGTAAGTATACCTTGCATCTTGCATACAATAAACCACTAGACCAGCAAACGTAGTATGTGTCGATTGCAACTGGTCCAGCCCATAACTCTCAAATAGTGTTGGTGTCACAGGATGATGATCATTACACCAAGATTTTCCCAAACTTTCTTACACTAATTCAACATCCAATAAGTTAAAATTCTACAAGTATACAATTTATAAAACAAACTGAAAATATCAATGTTTTGGGTGCACCTTGAGAGTCATTTATTCAGATTTGAAAAATTAGCGATCCTAATTAAAGCTATTATAAAGTGTGAAAAACAAACAACGAATATTATAAAATTGTCTCACAAAGCTGAGATAACCATGTCAACGAAGTCCAGACTGAAAAATGCTCCATTACACAACCAAATAAAATGTATTTAAATATTCTTTTGTTCAATTTCTGACACCCTGTGTAGTGTAAAATCGTACTATAATACTATTCAAGCGAACTTTAACAAATGCTGATGTTTAAATTTTTCTTTCTCCATGAACCTTGTGATATTCAATACAAGCGTTTACCGTAACCCACTCTTGTATAAGAATCATATAAATGCTCGCCCCCTCACCCCATTATCTAAAATATATTTTAAGCCAGATAAAATATATTTAGTTCAAAAATTTGCTAAAAAAGCCAAATTTAAAATCTAAAAATATGGCTTCGAGGTGCATTCGACACCCTTCCATCCATATATGTTAAAACGTTGTTTTCTGTGGGCCTGTAGATTTGGCTGAGCATCGCGCACGCAAAGCACACACACACACTTCCTTTAATAATCATGATTTGAGGAGTTGTTTAAAAGGCACATCCAAACTTTGTGTAGACCTTATTAAAAAAATTACTCATTAGCTTCCCCAATGATGGCTTAAATTTTTCAACTTGAACAAATTTTTACAGATTCCAGCTTTATATTATTAATAAATTTTGTAATTGCTCATACATACAGGTTCTGGATTAGAAATTAGTTTTAAAATAATTCTCGCTTTAATGATAAATTATTTATCACCCATAAATTTCTTGAAGTTAAATTGTTATTTCTGTAGGGACCTAGACTTTCTGTGGGCAAATTTTACCCTTTTTTACGTAGATAATATGGGGTTCTAATATATTTGAAAGAGATTTAAGTCTCCACAAAGGTAAGCTGGATTCATATCGTTTAAAATTTCCAACTATACATTTTATTTCCTCTTCTTAGGAAGTTGTGTTAGCGTTTCCCACTCCCTCCTGATGGTTCCGATAGAATGAAACCTAGGTCGGGGAATTGGGGAGTAACGATTGATTTTATTCAAGAGAGAGGCCATTACCCCTTTGTACGATGGCAGCAGTGTAAAGTGTTAAAATACCTTAATATTGGTTCATTCACTTTTGTGTGTTTCTAGCCATCTTTCCTGTACTTTAAAAGAGGGAAAAGGTCATATTATTTTAATTTGAACACACACTTTTTTTCAATATTTTTCACTTAGGTTTTTTTTTTTTTTTTTGCTCCAGAGCTGTGGAGTGAGTATGTCTAGCATAAGATCCGACTACATAACCCTTGTGCTCCATATACGACCACCATTCAATCTCACATAGATGAGATAGGAACAAGGAAGTATTAATTTATCAGAAATGTACTCCCATCTGCGGGCGGCCCTAGTGGGGAAAACCTCTTAATAAAAAACTACCTTCTGTACACAGTCTTCATCAAGTGCACTATGATCGGGTGTCGAGTGTCTTAAGGCTAGTGAGAGTAAACAGAGCTCAGTACTTCTTGTGCCATTTATTTGAATAATCAGTAGTTGAGTAAAAAAAAAAAAGAGAAGAGAAACAAAGTATTATATAAATAAAAATTAACATTTAGGGAACATTATTAGGCATGTATAAACAAAAAGAATTGCCAAATGTCTAATGTACACATAACAGTAAGAAACTTAGCATTAAATTTTTCTACAATAATAAAAAAAAAAAATGCAGTACAAAGAGTTTGTTGCAACTGTATTGTTCTTTGTTGGGTTTTGTGACAATATTTCCATTCATTCACCTAATAAACTGTACTTGTAATGGAAGCAATGTAATGCAGACACACCGATAATAACGTAAACAAATTGGGCTTAACATTTTGTATGTACAGTACGACTTCAAATCTTCACTGTTAAGTGGGATATATATTTTTTTTTTTTTATTTTTTATAATATCAAACATAACTTTCAGTTAAATTACAAGCACTACAAAGCTTTGGTATATACTTTTTTTTTTCTCTCCCCTATACATCAGATTTATTTTGAATTGTTTTAAGTTTTGGGCATAGTACAATGGTAAAATTATTATTTCTGTCGGTTTTGGTCGAAATATCTCCGACTCTACATAGATTTTGGGAAAAAAATTTATTTATGTGCTTCCCCGTGACAAAAAGGCCCCTCTGCACCTCAACATTGCCTTATATTTGGAAACTTTATAAAATGGTTCGTATACGTTTAGCAAATTAGAAAATGTACCCCAGTCTGTCACCTATGTTTGGAAAAAAAAAAAGTATAACAGGGAGGATGGTAGAAGGCAAAACATTGCTTAATTAAATTAACAATCAATTTCTCAAGAGCGTTGAAAATCTTCCACTGTATCACCATTTTTTAAAGGATGAAAAAAGAGCCCAAAAACAAATAGTAGGGACTCCATTAATGTACACTATTATGCAGGGTTTTTTAAATATAAAAAGCATCATCACCTAGTAGTACATCACATTACTAGGTGATTCGAAACAAATATTCTTGTTGCGCCCACCCAGAAAAAACTTAAAAAAAAAAACCACACATACACACAGAAGAACAAAAATATGAACCCAAAAATGCAGCGAATTATTTTACCATTTAATACAAATGTACACAGAGCAACAGTCTCCCTGTCAGTCGAGACTAGTAAGGCAATATATGTAATAAATCTCCTTGATACGAGCGTCTCGACACCATTTCATGCCATTCTCTAAACCTGTCATCGTCTTCATCGCGGGTCACCCCTTCGTGCACATTACCGTTTTTAAAATATTCACAGTTCTTTGTGTAACCTTTCAATGTCCTTCTCTGTAACACATGTCTCTGTAACCCCATCATCTTTCGTTGCAGGTTCGGGATCCTCCCAGTCGATCTCGTCAATGTTAAGAGGTGGGAGTCTGGCAAGAATTTTCTTCACAGTCTCCTCTTGCTTCATGGAAGAAAGGGCCCCGAAACCCTCGCTTGATGACTCCCCCTTTAGAAAGTCTAGAAGGGGTAGAGTTCCATCGTCTTTCTCGAGATTGGGAGGGTTCTCGTTATTACGTCGATATTAGAGAATTTTGAGCTAGAATTCGTCAAGTCTATCAGAGTGGGTTCGTCGTCGACAGGATGATGGCGGATTGCGACTGGAGAAACTTAGCTATGTGCTCAGTTTTGTTACGAGTCAATATGTCGTATGTGCTGCCGCCCCCATCTGGAAAAACACAGTTCACAAGACTAGCTTTATTATTTGAAGACGAAGGAACGCCCACCACAAACCGTTCATCGCCCGCGGATCCGCTCATACAAGTTTTTGCCTGTAGCCCGGCGGCAGTTCTTGGGTAGTTTTCACTTTAGGTGTTCGTGCTATGGATTTGATCTTTTCCTTCACATATCATCCACAGATGGCACTGGGTGAAAAAGGAAGCGTTTAGGTTGGCCAAAGCCCTTTTCGTTGAGCCTTTCTTCCGGCTCTCTTCTAGGAGGTGGTTCTGCACTATTTCTTGAGGCACTTTGTTATATAAGCTGAGATGACCCCACAGCTGCTGGACCCTTGGTCCTTACGCCCCAAAACTGTCCCCTACATTCACCAAGAAAATTGGTTGTGAATTTCACCACGAAACCCTACTGTCATTTAACTGTCCGTTAGGTCGAGCCAATTTCCTGGGCGGGGCACCCTCGATTGACGGTGAGTCTTTTTCGGAGCCGTTTGTTCTCGGCATGTGTTTTGGGGACCGAGTCTGAGGCAAGGATTGGGGACTCTGGTTTGACTCTGCGAGGAGTCTTTGACTGAACACTCGGAGTGGGGGTCGCGATGCCCCGAGGCGAGCGTTGGAGGAAGACTGGTGAGAGGGAAGTCCCGGACTGGTTTCTCTTTGTCGCTGGAGGTGGTGGGGAGACCCAGGCCTGTACCTCGTGCCGAGCTTGGACAACAGGGGGGGGGGGCAATCCAGGACTGAGCGCCCCCGGGGGACGGGGCTGAGCGGTGTCCCTCGAGACAGCCGCCCAGGGCTCAGAGCCCGGCTCGCAAAGTTGGCCCCGTGGTCTGGTGGGGGCTGGTGGAGGGAGCCCAGATCATGTTACGCCATCGACGCACCAGATCCTTGGTCGCTTCGCCAAAGACTCGTTGCTAGTCTTGCGACGAAGGTCGTTTTAAAGTTACTTCCCGAGACGTGTCGTCTGGAAGTAAATGCACAACAATGGTCATGAGGACATCAGACTAAAATAATTGTTAACAATTAGAATCCCTATTCATTTGCTGCCAACATTTGAAGGAAAACATTAGTAAATTTTATTCACAAAAAATAGTGAAAACTCATTAAACTGCAACATTTACCTTAAACGGGCCTAAATTTCCCGCTGATTTTCGTTAGTAAAGGTAAAAAAAAAAGTCAGCCTAGTAAAAAAAATATTAAATTTTCCCCTTGAATATAGAGATTAATAAAAAAATTTATTGCATCCACGGACACAGAAACCCAAAACAGCAGGGCACCACTGTTGCATTTGTTACATAATATGCATAAGTTTTCATGGAAACAAAAAATCTTTTATATATTTATGTTTGTGTGTATTAAGATATTTTTGTAAAAAAAAAAACATGAAATAAACAAAGAACCAAAAACCCAGGTGTTTTCCCCTTTAGAAAAAACTTAAAGGGCATCACTTGATAAAGTTGAAGGGAATATTTTTTATTTAGCCATGCCTCTTACTACCCGTTCGGGTTATACGCTTAAGTATTAACTACGCTTATGGGCTAGGAAATTGGGGAAGGTTAAATAAAGAGGGAAATGAACCCGCATATTTATGAAGGAACAGTGGAAAACCATTTTGGGAAACCCCCCCCCCCCCCATATCATCCCAGCGAGATTAGAACCTCGATCTCCCCGTCCCCGGCAGTTTAGCTCAACACGAAACTAGTGCGTTAGTTAACTACACCACTGAGATGGGTTAAGCAAAATTAATTATTCTTTCAATGTTTGTTTCACAGTATATCCATTGAATCAAATATGTTAAATTAATGCAAACTGATTTTTTCTTTGGATCACGTAATTTACATTTATGAATACCAGAAATTTTATCATGGTCCGACACCTTCGCTCAGTTGGGAGTGTGCCTGACAAATGAGCTAAGGGTCCCCCATTCGATTCCGGCATAGCTGAAACATTTATCATTGAAGAAATATGGGTTTTACCCCTTTTACATTGATAAATTGACGACTGGGACTGGAAGTTGTGCTTGTCCTATATTGAAATAGATTATAAAACATTTGAAGTACGACAGGTTAGCAAGCCAGCAGTGGAAAATAATGGCTTGAATGAAAAGTGACTCGGGTTAGAAACAGTAATGGATGTAAAGAAAGGTTTATAAATATTGCAAAATATTACACTACCCCCTGGGGCTGGCGCAAATTTTTTGGGGATAACAGTGAAAACCCGTTTTATTTGTACATATTAAAGGAAATCTTGGTGTTCGCAGCTATGCATTCATTTATTAGATGTTTGTAAAATTCCCAGGTTTTTGTGTCTTTTTTGGATTTGTTTATTCGATGATCAAGTCAAATCGATGGATAAAAAGGTTCTTTGTTCTTTATTTAACAACCAGGGGATGATGAAAGAAAAAATAATTTTTTATACTCAGAGATTTAAATTTTTTATACTTCATCCATTATCTAAAAATCTCTATAGAAACAAATAAAATTAAAAAATAAGTATAAGCATGTAAAAGGGAGAAAGAAAATTTTTTGGTTTTTACAGTACTCGGGTTGTTATAATTTTACCCAGTCCAAAAAAAAAATCCACCTGGGTTTTATTTAAAAAAACAAAAACACCCTTTTTATATTTTGGATACACATCAATTGTTTAATTTTTAAAAATAGCTAGTCTTCTGTTGAAACCTTTTGGTTCAAAACAGTAATAAAACTAATACAAATATTGAAAGTTTTATTACATGTAGATGATTCTCTATTAATGGCTGAAAAGAAAAGTAACTTGTAGAATGTATTAATTTGTTTGAGTTTGGTGACAGACAGAATGGAGCTTATGTAAATATCTCCAAACTATGTTATTCATTTTGATAAGGATGGATCAGGAAATGATTGTCAACTTGGTATAAATGGAAAACTGTTAGAACAAGAGAATGATCTTGTGTATCTGGGCACAATGTTCTGTAAAATGGAAGGGGAGATAGTGAAAATTTCAGATGGGGGAATGAATCTCTGAGAGTATTTTTTGTAAAGTGGGCTATAGCAAAGAATGAAGTAGTATCTAAAGAGTCAAAGATGGCAGTATATAAAAGTGTGTTCGACGTTAACATTGTTTTTACGGTGTGGAGCGTGGGTTTGTCAGTCAAAAGGCAAGGTAAATTTTGAATTTGGTGTGAGCTATCTAAGAAATATATTGAAAAAACTTGTATGGACAGCCAGTAATGAGCGGAGGAATACGTTTTGAAAGGGAAACCAATAAGGGAAAAAAACATTTTATGTTGGTTTTGGACATGTTCAGAGGATGAGTGTGGATTAAATGAAAGCAAATATGAAGGTAAGAGTGTGGATCAAAAGGAAGGGGCTTTGGGAATGTAAGATGTGGTTAAATGTTGTAGATGAATGTGTGAAAAAAGGGAAACATTAAAAGTTTAAAGAAGGGAAAGAGCATGTATGACTCAGTGTGGGGAAAGTTAGTGAGGATGGATTAAGTACGAAATTGAATTTTGAGCTATATTCACAGTTTCTTGCCTATCACATAAGGCAACAGCATGATTAGGTATGTATGTATGTATGTATGTGTATTAACAAAAATGGGGGACAAAGGAATTTCTATACAACCTAAAAAAATTTCAGAAAAATGGGAATTTTCCCTAACATTTACAGGCCTGGAAGAAATATTTTAAAATTCCAGGTTTTCCATTATGCGTAGGAACCCCGTGTTAGCATTGCTTGTTTGCAGTGGCATATTCTGAGAAAAATTAATAGGTATGCTGTACTCTAAAAATTGCAACGGAGATTTGGGGGCCAAGGACCCTCAACCACTGTTGTCCAAGAATTTTCCATATAGAACAATGATTCTCGAAAAATTTATTATTTTCCTTTAACTGTATGCTATCTTAGGAAATTTTGAGGGCCCCTTCCCCCTCTTTTTACTCCCAATATTCTCTCTTATTTTATTTATCAATAAAGTGATTACCATCCACTCAAATGTAATAAAAGTAACCCCATGGTGTCAGTCCGCATTCAGGCTAGACCTACTGAGTGGCTACCAACCTGTTTGGTGAATTTAGTGCCAACATTGCGGATAGAGGGTGTCATGTGGTCAGCACAACGATGACTCCAGCCATTAAGCTCGGCTTTCTATACCGGACCCACTACTACTTTATTCTGTAACCCCTTATTATCACTTAGGCTGAATCTAAACCCGTTCCAGACCCACTGCTTCCCAGATAATCTGGACGCGCTGGGAATCAAACCCGGTACCTCTGGGTCCGTAGCCAGAACCTATGACCACTAGAACCACATAGGCGGTCCTCAAATTGTAGATATCTACATGGTTAGAAATTTAAGTAAATTTTAAAATGTCGGGGCTAAGAGTGGTATGTCAATTTCTGAATGCTAATAGAGACAGCCTATTCAATTAGCCGAGTGTAATTAAAAGCACACAGTTAGCAGTACTCAAAGCAAACAATCATAATAAGAGTAACACAAAGTGATACATCGATCAAGCGTCCATCAGATCTTGGTGAGAGGGAATCAGGTGGAATTGCCCAACCCTCACAGTGCAATTAAAACTATTTTATAAAGCCTAGCTTATCTACACAATGCTGCTTGGAAAAAAACGAGTTCTCCCAAATTGAGAATTTATGCTCCAGAAGCTATTTAGATGCGTAAATCTGACCAACATAGGGGAGATTTTTTTCGGACTATTAATACTCTATCGCTACGTCATTGTTTATTGCTAAGATAGTTAACACATATCTTTGCTGTAAGCAGTGGTGCACCCAAGGCGAGAGGGGCAAACAAGGTTTTTTGACCCCCTCCCCCCCCTTTCCTCAACACCAAACAATGTTAAGAGAAATTTAAAATATTATTAAGTATAACTAACATTGAAGATGTGTCGAATGTATTGCTACATTCTAAAACCAGACCCCAGACTTAAGCCTAAAATTCAAAATGTTTAGCGTTACACACAAAATTAACAATTGAAAAAACATACAAATAATGCTTTGATACCATTTGTATTATTTAAATTACTTAAATTTTTATAAAACTACTCCAAATGATTTATAAAAGCATTTAATATTTATAAATATTCTCGGCTTTCAGGGCTTAGGAGGTTGTGCAACCCCCAAACCGGGTCTCTCCATCAAATGTCATTCTTGCTACAGCTTGATTGAATGCCTCCCCCAAAGTAAAAGACTGGGTGCGCTACTTATTAAGTTTAAATTTTAAGAATTATATTTTATTTTACCTTTTCCTTCTAAATCATCTTGAAATGTTGAACTCACATTCCTGAATTTTGGGATTCTTTGATGTATTATTATATAAAATCACAATGACTAATAAGTTGTTAATGTAAAACAAAAATAAAAGAACACTATTAAAAAACTCCATGATTTTTTCTACTAAAGAAAAACAAGAAATTTCCATCACAATTTGGGCAAAGTAGCCTCGTCCACGCCTTACCCCCCCCTCCCCCTGCTGAAATGCCTAAATTTGAAAGATGGTTTTAAAAGGTT